>CAEFZX010017247.1:0-26086 GCA_903066825.1 Alfaro cultratus
GAGCTCAGAGGTTTAGAGAGACCACAATCGGTGTGTGAGATTGTTATTTATATATATATATATATATATATATATATATATATATATATATATATACATATAGTATATGGCTTATGAAAGACCTGAAAGAACTGAAATGTTTTTACTATATTTAGCTTTTTGAGTAAAATTATAATCAATTCTGTTTCCATAAAAAGGAAAGTATTTTTATTTTATGCTTCATGCATCATATAGAGTCTTGGCCAGAAGCAAGCAATGCCCTCCAACAGGGATCAAATAGAAGGGATTTGATTTAAATCAAACTGGTAAATTGTCTGAGTGGTAAACAAATGCAGCCAAAAGTGTTGGCAATGGTTTGTTACACTTATTCACACATTACGCACTATAACTCTGTCTTTTGTTGTTTGGCACATTAAGTATCATCTTATTGCTGCCAAAGAAAGAAATAATAATCTAACTTGACCTCGAGTTATTGCCACCAACCTGCTTTGGATTTTCCTGCACTTTCAGTTTTCTAGGTTTTGAATTGTCCTGTTTTTTTTTAGTAAAATTGTTTAATTTTCAGCTGCCTGCCTCCTTCCGCCTTCTTGGATTTGCCAGGGAAAGTGGCAGATGTTAAAGAAAATTTGGTGATGATAGCGGCAATTTACACCATAATTCAAAAGACACAGTAGAGATCTTCATAAACTGACAGAAATTTTAGATCAGCCAAGTTAGAATATTTAAATAAGCATGTTCAAATCTCTCAGTGGTTTCTTTCACATAAATTCAATAATCATTTCTTCCTGAAAAAAGGCACTTATCCACCTTTTGCCTGAGATCAACGATTCATACGCCTAAGTTTATTAGGATCAAGCTTAACCCATTTTGTCATCATTACAGTCGCTATTGATGATAAATTTGTGTGACAGGCAAATTTTAGACTTGAAAAAAATTTTAAGAACTTAGAAGGATAAATTTAAAATCTAAACCACAGAGCGCAGAAAAACACAAATGAAGTTTTTGTCTGCATCACAGCATCTTGCCATCAATGGAGTGTTAATCTCTGTCCACAGGGCATCAACAGAACCATCAGAGATCACCCAGTTGTTTGTGTGAGTCGTCATTCCCGGCTTTAAAAAAGTGCTATTCGGTGGGTACACCAGTTCAGGGTCAAAATGTTAAACTGTAGTTTCAGCATAAAAAATACATTTATGTTGACAGAGGGAAGTAAACGAAGCAATTCTAGCTCTCAATCACTTGTGCAAAATTCATCTCCTTGGAGCTCTCCCACCAAGACAGATTGTAGATTGAACATTTGGTTTTGACAGGCTGATAAAATGGGTCGTCTTCATGGCACCCTATCCAACGAAAGAGTCTGTGAAATGAGTGTAAACAGTGGGCAGACCTCCACCCCACCAGCACAACATGGTGCACCAATCTCACACAGTCTCACGGAAAGACATACCTGGTGGCTAAAAAATGGAACCAAAGCAAAAAAAATAAATAAATTACGGGCATGCATTGAAGTGAATGTTGTACTACATAGAAATTCATGAAGATGCTTTGCTGTGTGAATTTAAATGCAGACTAGGGTTATAATAATGTGTTACTGAGGTAATAATTACTTTGTGAACTTACAAATACAGATGTAATGAAGAGAATAGGAGGCTAATGTGTACTTATAATTACATTTCACACTAGCTGCTTTTCAAAACAAGCAGGCTTCACTGCATTGTAAAAACATTAGAGGCAGTAATGCAGGAGGTAATGAAAGTCTTCTCAGTGAGTAAAGAGCAAATGCAGAGGAGTAGAAATGAGCTACAAACAGATAATGACTCATTTGCCAGTTACAGGAGTCCGCTAAGCTTTACGTAGTAATGATCACAAATTAAGACTTACTGTGTATGGTGAAGATAATTGTCCAACATGAGAAGGAAGATGGTGCACACAACTCCAGTGTAAAAAGGGGGAGAGTAAATTGATGCCCAATTCTAAAGAACTATGAAAAAATAGGGATAAAATATTAACTTGTTTTTATTAGGGTAGAAAAAAAATTACCTTTCCTTATTGCACACTACAAGCAGAGTACAGAAAGCTATCTTAAAATGCTGGTTGTCAAAGCAGAAACTAACCTTGAACTTACAACATTAGTAAAAGATGTCCTGCAGGTGAGATTAGATTACTAGTCATCTTTTTTTCTTTTTTTTACACTTGTGCATATGTATTAAATGGTTTTATTTTGTAACCAGGTTGCTGTGTATTGCAGACTTCTGCCCAGGTCCCTTTTCAAAATGAGATCCAGATCTCAACATGGTTTACCTGGTTAAATAAAGGAAATACAAAAAAAATCAATTAAAAAAATAATAATCATTGACTGTGAAATCATCCAAAAGGCAATAAGCATGAGGAAGATGCTTATAAAATATTTACAACATTGTGTACAATGTGACATTTCTAAAAAATAATAATCGCTTGGGTGCAACAGTTAAAACTCTCAACAGCATGTAACTGTGTCATTTTCTGTTGCTAAAAATATTATAGTCGACTTTGAATCCTTGACATCTGGTTCCAGGTCTTATAATGTATCTCCGGCATACTCTCCCTCAGGAAAGAAGCTGAATCTTTTTTCTTACTATATATTCCAGACAAGTCAAAATATTTTCAGGATTTCCCCCAGTGTTTCTGAGAGCTGGGTCAGAGGTAGAAAGAAATAGAGGGAAGATAAATTGGTGGACAGAGATTGATTAACAAGTCAACATGCTAAACCCAGAATCTGTGCCCAATCGAGTCAACCAGCAAGTTTAATTCATGTGTTTAAAATCTGGTTGCACTGTCTCATTCACCAACAGCTCCTGTAATTATACCTTAAGGTATGTGATTGCCTCTAATTTGTTTCTGAAATCCAAAGAGAGGAACTTTCAAACCTCCAACACCTTGGTCAAGAGATGAACATATCCAGTGTCTTCATGGACAGAAAACATTGCAGTTGGGCCAAACAAATGTTGTGGTGAGATTCTCCATCCACTTAGCCGAGGTGCTGAAAATTCAAACCCACAAGTCAAGAGGTCTATGGTTTTGAATTCAGGTTGCAGAGAGGCAACACACTGAGACCCGATGCCTCACCATCGCTGTGTCCCAGGCTGTTGACGGACATCACAGTCTCTGGGATCCGGAGTGGAATCACGCTGGTGAGTACTTTATCTCTTTTCTAAACATTCCCTAAGGATAAGTCAAATATTTAGAAATAAAAAAAATCAGGCACATAAACTGTGAGTTCACATTTAAAGGAGACAAACCCTTTGGAAAGTTCTCTCCAACTTTTACAGTTCATCAGAATAAAAGTTGGAGAGAACTTTTACTCCCCAACTCTTTGGAGAGACCCTTTCAGTAGTTAGGTTTAAATTTTATTTGTTCACAACTCTCTGTTGATGATTATTTTAGATGTGATTTTTATTATTAATTGATTCTATTAGTGACAGACGCAATATAATCATTCAGTTTAGAAGCAAAATAGAACTGTTAATATCTTGAATGTGAAAATAATTATATTCACAGAATATTCCTCTGATATTTTTTCTTCAATTTAGGCTCAGTGACAAAGAGAAGTTGCCCTTTAGAAGGAAAAGCTTTGTGAATAATTAAAATAATATATTTTGCTTGATTAGATTGATAGGATTTTTTAAATCTAGTGCTACCCTTGTATGATGTTTAAGCTTCAGTAGTGAGACATTTATTCCCTATTACAATTCACCACATATTCCCCAAAGCTTTGAAACTATACCTACTGTTATTAGAGAAGCTGCTCCACTGAATATTTAAAGAACCTTAAGATCTATGTTTTGCTACAACTTCCCAGCAATAATGTGATTCTATGAGTGATTATCTTAAAACTTTATCCTGCTGTTTTCCCCCAGGATTTTTTTTTTCCCTGCTTTTGATTATTTTTTCACAATGTAATATGAAGGTGCCATATATAATATTCTATCTTTGTACTTGTCTTGATTTTTCATTGTTGCTAGTCTTTTTTATCTTGCTCTTAAATTGACATACTCCCTTTAGGAGACACCACTTAAGAATAACCCCCTCTCTAAAGGAGATAGGGATTAATTTAAAGACAATGTGCATAAATAGACACTTCAAATGACAAAGATGCTAACATTAAAAAGCTGGATGACATTTTATTAAGTGATTTTACACTTTATAAAAAAAAACAAAAAACAAGAAACAGCGCTGTACACATGAACATCCATTTGCATCTTGGTATCTTCAAGTCTGTATATTTCATTTTACCTGATTTATGTTATGTTTTCCACCTTCTTAGCAGACAAAATGTAATTTTAATCATTCCTATTTTGATTCACTTGACTTTTGGCATGACTTCTTTTGTAATAGTACCATCTTGTGGAGCTAAAATGTAACTACAAAAGGGAGAAAAATATATGTTCCTGGAAACGAACAAGTTTAAACAGAAGGTAAATGAATATTTTATGCAGGAATAAGATGGAAAATAAGGAGGGGATTTGGGAGGATGGAAACAAATATAGTGATCAGTAATAAATGTTGAATGTTATTAGACATTTCTTTGTAAATACTCCTGGCTTGCTGTGGTATTTCATTCACAGTTTGACATATAATTTCATTTGATTGAAGTTGCGTTCTTTTTTATAATGACCTACTTACATTGTTGCTTTTCCAAAGTACTTTGTGGGATGATAATCTGTCAACACAGATTATCATTATGGTGCGTTGACACATGACTCGCCTTGTCATGTCCATCAAACCAGGTAAAAACCACAAACTGGACAGAAAGGGGATTTGTCAAGTCTTTGGGGGTTTAAATTTGTCCCATCACTGCTGGCCCAACAACAGCCCATCCCAAATTAGTTTGGAGTGTGAAAGTCCTGAAGATAGTGAAGGTACACATTATTACAACAGACAGAGAGGGAGGGAAGAGACCCCACCACTCCACCATAAAAAGAAGCATAAAAAGCCATAACATGCTTCAGTTTGAGTTACAATCTCATGTGATACTTACTTTAATTTTAGAGGACTGGAGCTTAATACAAATGATTTAGCACATTGTAATTTATCTATAGTCCTCTTTACTTAATTGATATCTAACAGATAACATCCTGAAGCTTTCTTTGAAAAATATTTATACCTGTGGACCAACATATTTTTAAACAAACTTATGTACCACTTCACTTGCTAAAGATTTCTTGTCACCATGAATTTGCAATGGATGTCTGGCAAAGAAAGTGAAATACGAGGGTGAGATGTTCTGAGCAAGTTGTGTCCTCATAGAAAATAGTTGTCTATTGCCAATATCTGCTTGTGCATGCAAGGCTGTGGAGGGAGGGGGCCAATGCCTGTCTCCTGAGAGCAGCCAAATATATTTTACATAATTTAATATAAACATAGACAACTGACTGAGAGTGCAGGTGATTAACATAAAGCGAAATAATGTAGAATTTAAAAGTCTGCTTTTCCTACAATAAATGTACAACACATGACCAAACTGACAGCAACTGTGCTGAAGTGTTGTTTCCTGGAATAAAACATAAAAATGATGGGGAAGAAAAGAAAAAGAGAGGAGGGGTACAAGAGAAGGTGCTCTTAGAAAATGAGCAGAATTAATATAATTCCCTAAAAGCAAGTGAACTATAGCCTTACGTACAAGTATAAATGTTTCTCTTTTATTCCTAGCCACTAGGGGGAAGTGCTGTGTAATAATTTGAGAACAAATCCAGCATGATTCAAATCAAATCCACAAGAAGGAATATTTGGAAGCTTTTACTGCTTGTACAGAAATCACTGGGAGCTTTTTAAGCTTTTAAAGTTTTTAAAGCTAAAATCCTCCATAAGCATTTTCACAATAAAACCAGACTTCTGATGGTCAAACGCAACGCTGTTCTACAAAACACTGTGTGAGAGCTGGATGGTAACACCTGAGTCCCACCAGTTCCTCTCGACATTAAGACATTCCAGAAGTCACCGTGAGACATCATGCATTGTACACCTGCAAGATTCATTACAGGCTGAAAAATAAGGTGGCCTAAAGTAACAAGAACTAGGTCCAGTTGTGAAGATAAATTTCACAAAATAAAAGTTTTTCAGCATCTGGAAGGACAATGTTTAAACTAATGCATTTGAAACAATAGGAACATCAGCTCACAACAAAGATATGTTTGAAAAAGTATTCTTCCCAAGCTTCCTTTACTAGTTTTAGTCAGACACTGATTTGTCATTACTCAATCGAGCATACATCCAGATGTGATGTTTCAGTAGGTCAGTCTTGAGAAATGGCATAGAAACAAGTCACAAATAGACACAATAAAAAGACAATCTGGGATTGTGACACGTTAATTTGAAGTTGTCAGCTCCTCCTAAAGTCTGTCCACACCAAATCTGCATTTAAGGAACCCAAAGTCCTTATTTTGGACTGCGAAGGAAGAAAGATTTTTCCAGGAAAATGAGAAGATATTATAAAACAGGAAATAGTACCATATTTAAGTTTAGGTCAGTTTTATTTATTAATTTCCTTTACCTTCAATGCTTTACCTTATTGCCTATTCACTACTTAAGAGCAACTGTTGTTTGTGAATGCTCTTCCACAGTAATGGTTGAAAAATTGTTCTATCCTTAGCGCAAAGTGTGTGGGCAATTCCTCATTTTGCTGATATCCTCATTTTGCTGATAGCTTTTAAATTCCTCCACCAAAGTTTAAAATTATATGTTACAACCTCCTCCTTTCGCAACTGTGTTCTCCACACTCCTACACCATGGTTGCAATCCATTTTCCAGAGCAGAGATAAAATATCAAAAACAAGGTTGAAAATAAATGTGTTTAATAGAACTGTTAATTTAGCTGCTTTTAATATTGTGATAACATTCCTACCAAAAAAAGAAAGTTAGCTCATAACTCTGCATTTATATTTCGAGTATTTCCTTGAGTCAATAGATCCTTTCCTCAGCAGCTTTTCTGAAAGTAAAAATGTACCTTGTTTACTAAATCTGACCAACAGAATAAAGCTGGTAACGATGGTTTGTAAATCTGAACTGTTTGCCGGTGTCTATTCCAGCTGGTTAATTTATAGGTTAAGGGTAATGTATTTACAAACTTAAGGAGTATAATTAAGATTCACACATGTACTTACACATAGAAGTGAAATAAAGACTGAAAAAGGGTCTAAGTTTGCTAACTCAATATCTGTACTATCTCTAATCCATATGAGAAGACATCATATTCCTCCAGTGTGGCAATAGTAACTTCCTCCACATCCAGAGTGACGGCCACTAAACTCTCCAAAGACACCCACCGTCCCGGCTTCAAACGCAAATTCAACAGATTACCGATGATGGGCATCTGTTGAAAAAGCAGAAACAGATCTCGTAAACTCTGATGTCAACAATCAGCCCATGTTAGACATCACCCAAGTGTCTAAAGGTTCAACTGTCTCATTCGAACTTTATCCTACCTACCTTCTGTTTCATTTTTTCCACCTTATTTTTCAAAACTACAACTGAAGAGTTTGGAGGCAGGCCCACCTCTAGCTGCTCGACATACTGGCCAAACTTGCTAATCTGCGAGCTCAACTCCTCCATGTCTATATTCTTCAGTCGGGACTTTGGGGAAGTCAAAAACACAAAGACACAATATAAGGTCTCCCTGCACATGACAAAGAATGTATTTTTAGGTTTATATGCTCAACACACTAAAGCATCTGACCTGGTGCCATTTATTGTGTAGATCGTCCCATTCCTCTAAAGAGTTCCAGAGAAGCAGGATCAGCTTGAATTTTGCCGACGTCTCCTCCAGGACATCAAACCTGGTAATCTCCAGCTTTACCCATCAGAGCAGAAAGAATTACTTACTTTGGAGTTTGGCTATTAGGGGTCACTGATGAATCTGCTCCAATTTCCTTTATTTTGGGACATTGGCCAATGTTGAAACCAATCTTATCCACCAATCTTATCTATGTTCCCAAAGGTCTAAAAGTCAGCCTCTGCTCCCTGTAGAGAGGGAGTTGACTGACAGACCCACCCACCTGGTCACATCTGCATAAGTGCCATTAACAATCATCACCCTACTGTTGCCAACGTAGAATCTTTGTTGCTATATTAAGAGTCTTTTCAGACTAAAAAAAAAATAAAAAAAGAACGGTATTGGCAAAAATCGAAATCAGCAAGTCGGGATTTTTTTTGAAAGATCAGTGATCATCTAAAAACTACAATTGGTTAACTCCTAGTTGTGACTGTCAAAACTAAATGAAACATTCACTGCAAAGATGCTGGACTGCATCTTACTTTGATGCAGTTCAGCATCATAGTAAGACCATGTTTACTTTGATATCACAGTATGTTTCTGAAAAAAAAGAGACAAAAAGTAGCACCTTGAATCTATTTTCGTAGAAATTACAGGATGATGCCTGGGCTTCCAGCCTATTTATAGCAGTCTGGATCTTCTCAAAGTGGGGGCGCACTTTGTGGGGGCTTACTTTGATGTCCAAAAAGTCTGCATTCTGCACATAAAAGAACACACCTCTAAACAAAAAGCGGAACATCTTTATACTTTATATAAGGCTGCTCAACAAGTCAGATTTTTACAATTTCACACTACTCCAGTAACAGATTTCTGAAAACTTTTAAACATTCTGGACATTTGAGTACAAAATATTGACTTAAATAGATCTAATAATAATCAAGTCTTCATATCTTTAGACACCGCTAAAAATGAAACAAAACAATGATAAAAGAGCTTTTAATTTACTGGGTTTTGATATTAATTTTATTGCTCTTTTACCGCTTTCTGCTGTAAGAACAAAACTAAATCTGCTCTATTTCAAAGTCTATAACTCCTGGACTTTTCATGGTTTGCCCATCCAGATGGGAGTATCCTACAATAAACATACGCTTTTTAAAAGCAGTTTGCAAACATATTTCTTTCTGTAAAAAAAGTTTTGGTGGTTTGTTTGAAATTTTATCCAGTCCCAAGGTATTCATTTTTTTTCATACCAGATCTATAAAATGAAAAACAGCACACGTCCTATTCTTCTGTACATTTCAATGGTGTGTATAGGGACCATCTTTAAAGGGCAGATATTCGGAAACAACTGTAATGAGCCATTCATTTTTATAAGTCCTAAATGCATGTTTAATGTAAATTGTTTCAGGGAGGTATAATTGTATTATATTTGTTATTTCAATTTACATTCCACTTGTAATACACAGGATTAAAACAGAAAAGAAGTAGAGTATTTCCATAAATTGTACCTGCAACATATGTGCCATTTTTCTGATTTCTTCTTGCATTTTATTTTCATCTGTGGCCAGGGAGCTGATAAATCTTTCCATGTTTGACTCCCTGTCTGCCACCTCGTCGTCAATTAAATAATACAACAAGCTGATGTTGGGTTGCAGTGTGACGAAATCAACAAGGTCCTGAGATGGTACGGTAACAGAGTACGATTTGAACAGAGTGTACACCTTGGAAACATTGTCGTGCTGCTCCTGTACATCCAAGATCTAGTGAGATGGAGAAAAAGGGTTATAAATAAGAGAGAAAAAAAAAAGATTCCTATTTATCAATTACAGCAAATATTTATTTTGACATCACAGCTGAGATTTAATACAACAAAGGGGAAATTTGCTTCTCACTCCGTCCTCAATCTCATCCAGAAATATGAGCAGCTCAGCCATCTCCACTGTTGTGGAAGGATAGGACTCCAGTTTAGTTTTGGCTTCACTAACTTTTGTCAGGAGGTCATCGACTTGTTTCCTAGCCAGCTTTATGAGCATTCCATGTGATTCCTAGAAAAGATAAGAAACAAGGACTTCTACAACACACCTTTGACTTGTCTAATAAAAATGTTAATTTGACCTTTGGTTGGACTGGAAAGTATTTCTCTAATTAAATGTCTTCCTGTGGCATCGAACATTGCTTACAACAGAATGTCAGCTGGGTTTTACTTAAAAGAAAAAAAAAAAGAGAAAAAGGCCTCGTAGCTAATTTGTCAGAATATTATTGTGGCCAAAAAAAAGCATTACTGAAGATCATTCCAGTACCTAATGTTTGCAATGGAAATTTGCACATGGTAGGTTGTAAATATATAGGATATTTTGACCACATGAAGCCAGTAGAAGTTGATTTAGAAAAGAAAATGCTAAAGGAACTGAAAAAAATATATACCAAAGTGTTTCAATGGATTACATTGCAGTTGGATAAAATGTCTCTATATTCATGATTCCATTAAAGTAGTTCTGACCTCCAGAGAAGACAGAGTAGAAGCATTAAGCTGCTGTTTGAGCTGTGACTGATCCACCAGCAGTAAGCCAAGATGCATCCTGTCTTGGATAGCTAAGGCGTCCTTATATTTACCGTGGTATAACTCCAAGGTCTTGGCAAAAAAGCTCAAATCTGTAAGACAAAGGCAACGAGAAAAAAATAAATGCTACTTTGTATATGACTTACGAATACATACTCTACAGTACTGTGACAAAGTACTTGGTGCACACTAAATTAGTTTTTTTTTTTTGGTTTTCTTGCTACATCTAAAGGGTTCAGATCATCCATTAAAAGTTACAGTAAAGCATGCAGATCAATTCATTGCTCTAATAAGACCACTTCTTTCAGTAACGTGTAACTATTGACAAACCAGATTAAAAATTAACTATCAAGGTAACTGTGTGCTACCTTTTTTGTCATTTTCTTTGTAAGAAAATGCATTTGTTATCTTCATATTTGGGTGTGAAAGTGAAAAAATAGAGTTAAATTTGAATAAAATGCAGTGACAAGTCTATACACAGAGAAACCACCCAATGTAGCCATTTAAATTATTCTGTAGAGAAGAGTGGGTCACTATGCCTCCAAAAGCGATGTATAAAAGACATTATGCCAGTTATTGCATGGTTTGGATAGCTTTCTTCCCTCAGTAAATGAAACCAACATTCAAAAATGTATTTTTCTATTTACTCAGGTTGTCTTTGTCTGCTTTTTAAATTTGGTTGAAGCTCATAAACATTCATGTGTCATAAAAAAAATGACAGCAAATACTGTTTCACAGCTGTTTATATATCTGAAAATTGATTATAGTGATTCTCGACTTCTGTGTGTCCTTATATGGCCTTACACTCTTGGCTCCATTGTATTTTTTATTTTTATTTTTTTTACAATATTATATAATATCTAAAAACAAATTTATTATAGATAGGAGCCAATTTGTATTTCCATGCATTATTTCCTAATTAAAAATGACTGATTTGGAGGTTTTAATATACCAAAACATGTCTACACAAAAGTACTGCAAATAAAATATCATAATATTGAAGTGTGCAAAATGTTTCAGTATTTTGGATTGAGTCATAGCGTAGTAGATTCCTACACTTGACATAGATTACCGAGAGCCCAAGGTCGAGAGTGTTATGTGCATCAAAATATTGTATAAAAAGAAACGAGTAATTTTACAGATTGCGATGTTAACTGCTGTTAAGTTTGTCGATATCTTACAAATTTTTTATTTCTTACTATTCCAACAATTTATAGACTCAGCACAACATGGGAGTGCAGACGTAATCTTTCCCAATTTTTCTTTTTACATTTAATGGGTACATCCAACGTGTTTGGTTGTTGAAAACTCGATTTGAAAATGTGTTTCTTCAACAGAAAAACAGAAAGGGTAGCTAGAACATCTAAGAATAATAATATAACCTTCTAATTAGTACAAGCAACTTACAAAATGAATATGGGTTTATAGTGTAGATGAAAATCATGTCCAAAACAATGAACATAGAAATTTTCCATCAATTTTAATAATACTGAAACATTATTAAAATTTAAATAAATTAAAAAAATTGCTAACAAAATAAGAAATCTTTAAAAATGTTACTCTAAAATATAATCTAAAAACTGTTCACTGACTGTAATTATTTTCTCACAATTACCTGGTTGTGCTTGTCTCATTGCTTCAAGTTCCAGATGTCTATTCTTCTTAGAGAAATCCAGAAAATGCTCAAATGTGCGTGAATAGACTTTGGCTGAATTAAAAGCTAAATGGAGTGAATCCTAAAGGGAAGGTAAAAAAAAAACAAGCATTAAAAAATTGGATGTAACTAGATAGAGTATAAGTCTGAACAAAAAAGACTCCAATAAAATAAATTGTGTAAAGACCTACCATAATCTTTTTAATGATACCTTGAAGGTGGATATCTTCCTCCAAGACAGTGTTCAAAGATGGACCACCCTCCAGATCCTCCTTTAAGTGCCAAAAATAAACACATACATGAGGGAAAGGAAGAACTGAACACATCAATGGTTTTATCAGACAAGAAATAAGGCTATTGGCATCAAATTCACACCAGATCTCAATAATAACCCCAGTAATCCCCACATGCAAAGATATGAAGCCAAGTAAGTCCATAATCAAATTATGTATAGTAAGCTAGGATGAAAGAATAAGAAGTGGACACACATCTTGAATTGTATACTTTGCATGAAGCATTTAAAGTAATGAAGGCTTCAAGACATTCTGTATAGAAAAATTAGCCACATGCATTGTTGTTGGGTTTCACACAAATGGCATCAATTCTTAAAGACTCTCAGAGCATATTCTAAACATTATGATCTTTAAGTCCTTTCAAAATATTTCAACTGGAGTCAAATTGGGTGTTTTCAAGTTTCACCATTCCAACAGCTTCATTTTCTTTTTTGTAAGGGCTTTACTGACTATTTGGGATTTATATCTTATAGAAATATTTACTATCCCTGTAAGTTATTAGATGCTGGTACCATGTCCTGAAAAACAGCTCCACAGCAGGATGTTTTCTCTTCCAAACATTACTGCAGACTAGGTGTTCTGGGCCTGATATGAAGTTCCAATCCTCCTCCAAACATGAATGTTGGAAAACATACATTTTGGTGTGACCAGAAAATACGAATGCAAAACTTTCTAAATACTGACAGATTATGACTATTTTATAAGCTTTCTATGCCCCTCTTCATCTTCATGTTCAATAATTATTCTGTAATCCCACTTTTTTTTACAAAGAGGTTATGGACTACTTTGTTCCAGTTTTTAAGCATGTCTGGATTAACTGTATTCTTACAGAAATATGATGTGCATTTTATGTCAATATTAGAAATATATTAACTGAAAACAACATTATCATGTACAATTATTATCTTCAACGTAAATACAATTAACTTTACATTTAACATAATAAAAGCTTTAAAGAAATGTCTGAAACATTTACCGGGGAAAACTTACTCTGAATATCTAGTCAGAGATATGTGATTAGGTTTATGAATATTTTTACCATCACCTGTTCAAAATCTATCAGTGGAACCACTTCATTGTCTGCTGTGAGGGACATCAAAGACATTCCTGTATTCTTGAACTCCCTGATTAGGTCTCTGATGGCTCTCTGTATAAATTATACTTTAAATATATTATATATGTATATTTGAAATGTGAAATATTACTTGTTGCAGAACATGCTAAACAGACCTTAAAGTCTTCCTGAGAGGGCCTGAACGTCAAAACATTTAACTCCAGCAATAGCTCAGATGTTAATAAAGGAAAGTCAGGAAGAACCTTTGACACACAAACAGACAAAAAATAAACTCAATACCTTGTAACAATGTTCAGTATAATCTGAAGCAGATAATAGCTGTCTTTGCAGAAATAAGTTATGAAAAACTGTCCTACCTTCTTTTCAGAATCCTCTTCAGAAGAAGGCTCAGGCTGGTCACTTTGGGTGGGAGAAGTGATTTGGCAGGGCTTATGACCTACCTGTTCCTGGAATACAGTCAGGATGATATCCACTGCATTTAGCACCAAGGAGTGCACTGTGCTAAACATCAAGTGATCAACATGACGAATGAAGCTGGGAGGGTTAGAAACACAGAACACCTGAATTAGATTTTGCCACAATGAATGATAAGTGTTGCAGTAAGTGAAATTAGGCTACCATTACTGCTATTTCTGATTGTAGTATTTGAGATGACATGTACTTTTTTGTACTTTTGAATAACTCCACAACTTTTGTTTAAAAAGTTAATTTAATGTATTTAATACAAGAAATATGCATTCAGATTATGTGGCCTGCTCTAAAAGAAACAAAATGCATCATAAAGGACAAAATTCCAAAAACATAATCATTAGTAAATTGATGTTTGTGACTCTTTTGAGGATAGAGAGAATAATGAGGGTCGTTTCCAAAAGAACACCTAAATAATGGTACTCACATTAACTGAATACTACCACATAATCATCTACAGTCAGAGAAGTTCCCAAAGGTTTTGAGGATAATTAAACTGCCATTAAAAAACAAAATGATCACTTCTTTTGAGAAAAAATGTTGGCAGGTTTTGATAGTTTACTCGATCTGACTTCTTGCTTCATATTCATGAAGCAGTATCAACTAAGCCGTAAAATAATATGCAAAAATATATTGAATCCTATTACAAGTTTTAGGTTGTGGAAAGGCTAATGCGACAGTAGAAAATATCACGTAAACGAAAGAACAGCAAGAGATTTATTTGTTATTTAATATTTTTAAAAACGTAGCAAAAACAAAATTTGTTTCTCTTGTGTTTGCTACGCTTAGTTTGTCGCAGACCAAACTTAGTTAGAAAAAATTTGGTATTTTCTGACATGCAGCTGATGCTGATTGTGTTTGATGCCCTTACTTCTAGATGTATGTGCTATTTGTGTATTAGAAACTATTAATACTCTATCCTGCTATACAAGGTATAACTAGCAGCTGGAAAAAGCAGTGGTGGTCGTTATTTCATGCAGGCCAACTCTAAACTGTGGCCAGCTGGAAGCTCAACCCATTCTATGCATCCTCACTCTGTCAGCTCATTTACATGATCTGCATAAGCATCTAAATGTGAATTAACATGCTCAGTTGATCATGAAAGTCTTTTGCCATAACAACATGTCTGCTGTCTTCTGAATGTGATCTAATGTTATCGCAATCTCAATTAAAAACATTGAAAAAATTTGCATAAAGTAAACTCACTCTTGCTGAAGCAGACGAGAACATGAACATGCAACAAAGTCTTTCGTGAGCTTATTCTATTTTTAAGTGGTTTCATAATCATATTTTTTTCCTTTTTAAAGAGTGAAGAAACCAAGCTGAATAAATGAATATTCACACTGTTTGATCAATAAAAATAAATAATAATCTGGTAATCTGATTCCTAGCATTGAAAAAATAAATCCATAAAAAAATTAAAAAAAATAAAAGCTGTTTATTTTAATTGAATGTTAGATTTAAATTACTTGCTAACCACTAGATTCTGCTTTTTAGTACATTTTGCAGAGCATGTTAACTTTGTGAAAGCGAATTTGGACACAAATGATAAAATTAAGAACACAAATGAAGAGAAGAAATTGACTAACCAAGTCATCCGCCTATAAAAAGTCGCATTTAAAACTTCACTGTTAAAACTCCTCGCAGACATAGTTTTATGCTCCAGGAGGTATACACGTCCAGCAGAAACTGTCACCTTCTTAACAACCTCTCGAAAGTTCAGAAGGTTACTCTGTATCTGACGAAACAAACACAGGCAAAAGGTTTCAGAACACGCCAACAAAGACAAAACTTTAAATGTGTACAATAGTTACTTGTGATGTATTTGTTCATGAATGTACTGCTGTACCTCATGTTGTTGTTGGACCTGAGACTCGTAGAACCTCGTCAGTGTGTATGTTTGGTTTGTTATGACCTGATACGTCCCTGTCTCAACGAGATGGCATGAGAGTGCCCTGATTTTCATCAATGCTGGTCTCAGATTCTAGATAACATATACATATTGTTAGTAACAATTCATTATGAAAATTACACACATAATTCTTTTTTATATCCCATTTTAATAACTCAAAATATTATTAAAACGTTTAATTATTAGCTTAAGACATTATCTACATTAATGACTCATTATTGAATGGTCTTTACTGCACACTTCTGACAAGGCTGTAATTAATCCTGCTGCTTAAAAAAATAAATAAATAAATAAAAAAACCTGTGCAATGACATTTTATGGCATAGAATGCCATCCTTGTTGGCAGTGTCAATGACTACATAACTGTCAAATCAGTGGTCATTCCCATGAATGTGCAAGGCATAACATAACATTCCTGTTTTAAAAATCCTTTTGTGAAAACTTCATATTTTTAGAGAAACTGAATTATAGATTTTCATTAGCTGTGCACAATATTGTCATTTTTTTTTAAATCCCAGTGTGTGCAATGAATCTACTCAATATATGAGTTTCACTTTTTAAATTTACCTGAGTATATTAACGTTTTCACAATGTTCTATGTTATTGAGATGTACCTGTGCTTGTAAGGATTTCTGTAAGTTATGGTTGGTTACTCTATGCACAAAACATACCGGGTCCAGTATAAACAGGTCGACATGGAGAACAGACTTAGCAAAGTCACGCTTCCTCTTATACACCTCGCTGCGCCACAGAGTAAAGGCTTTCCAAAGTCTTTGGGAAATCAAGGCTGCAGCGGATTCGGGGTCTACCTCATAATAATCATTTTCTGTCAAGCTTGTAAATGGTTTCTCGTCGATCGATGATAAAGCTTGATAACTGTATGCTCTTGTTCTTCCTGAGGGCGTGGCTGACTGGGCTTTCTTTTCTGTAAAAAGCATCCGATTGAAGTCCCTTATAAGTTGGAAGCTGGTCGTTTTTGTCACCTTTTCCTGTTTCTTTTGATGTTTTGTGATCGTTTCCTGTTTCTAGAAAAAGAAGAGGAAGTTATGTGGAAAAAAAACCCTACTACAAATAAAATGCTTTTTTTAAATGTGTTTAAGGAGGTTCAGAGACAATTTACAGCTTGCTCAAATGAAGTTCTAAACATTGAATATAAAGTGTTTATTTCAGTCATTTTTATGATTTCTTTTAGCTTTATGGTTTGATCTTAGCTTGTCAAAATCTGACCTTAACTGGAGGTCTTGGAGGAGTAGGCTGTTGTGGCTCAGGGACCTTCTGTGTGCATTCTGGTTCCTCTATTTCCTTAGTTGCAGATGACAGGGTGTGCCAGCCTAGAAATATCATTTGCTCACGAGCCTTCAAGTGTTTCACACTGGGTTGTTTTCGCAATACAGGTCTCATCAATACACCCTAGATTAAGATGAGGAAAAAGTCTAAAAATGTATAAAATTTTAACAAAGCATCACAGTTATTATTTTTAGGCAGCCATTTACTGTCTACTCTAAGTGGCTTTTACTGAGCATAAAATTGTGTTTATTTAGTATGATCAGCCTGTAAACATTAGTCTCTCTCGACTCTGGAGAGATGTTAGGCAGAAAAGCACTCAGGCAATATAACAAAGATAATGCTCCAGTTACCTTAAAATCTTTAGATATTGTGGTTGTTTTAATGTAACATCTATCAACACAGATTACATTACATTCAAACATTGCATTTATTCTCTTTCACAATATTAAGAATCACACAAAAGTCCTGGCTTTCACGTAACTAAAACAAGTTGACTAATCTGGTGCATAACTGCCAGCAAAACAGACTCAATATTCAACTCAATGTCGGCCAACTTGGGAAAACATAATAAAACATTTTAATTTTTATATATCTAATTTCTATAGTAACTCAATAAAACTTTCCTGAGCTTAGACTTTCCTTTGTTCATATCTTGCCTTTACATGGAATATATAACTCAAAGAATTTTGAGGTCTGATAATATTTTCTTCCTGCATGTTAAAAGTTTAACATTGTCCTTACTTCAACTATTAAATAGAAAAACAGAAACACAACAGTTTCAGAACTAAAGCTTGCATATCTTCATCATGCTACACTAGAACTAAAGGAATTCATCTCCTACCTGCATTAAAAAGAAAAAAAGAAAAACAAAGAAACACGTTAACAAATGGATAATGGAGAGCACTATGGGTGCCATTGGCCACTATTGGATAATAAACTCACCATTGCTCGGTGATAACTGATTTGAGTCTCTTTGAATTTCAGTTTTAGCAGGCATTCTTAATAAATTTTGAACTGGGAAGTCGGAACATTTTTTACTTTGACTTCAAAGTAAAAATTGTGTGAAACAAATTGCCAAAGGTGAAGTTCAAAAAGCAATAAGTAACTTTACTCAGAGCAAATGTGATATATTTCTCAATAACTAAAAAAGGTTAAAAGAATTGCAAAGATTTTTTTATTTTTTAAAATTAACAAACATTATAATCACATGCAATGAAGCTGTTAATCAGGATGTAAAATTGGGTCATTTTTCTTTTTTCCTTTTATGGAAGGATTAGTTGTGTTGTGTGATTTTGTCAACATAACATCCAAACGTCCTGGATGTCAACATATCTGCTTACCATAGTATGAATTCAACTAATGCAGTTTTATACCTGTTCTGGGTGAACAGGTATAAGCTTAGACCACACCTCCCTCTGTGATTCATGGCATATTTTTATGAGCATAATGATTAGATACACTTTCTTTAGGCCTCACCTGTGGGTCTACTTTATATTCAGGTCCTGGTGGTACAGTGGTGCACTCCACTCGATTGAGATTGCATTCTAAGGCAAAAAGAAGGTTTACTACCATTATGAAACGGGCTAACCACAGAAGCATTTAACTGTCAGAGCTAGGAAATAAATAAATCTAACACTATCTTGTTAGAACAAAATGCAAGCTTGTAACAAAATAAATTTTAAATCTCATTGGCACTAGAACTATTGAGCTTCTTATTTTCTGATTAAAAGTACCTAGAACAGCTTCTTTCTCACAGAGCGTCTGTTTCAAAGCCTGTGTTAACGTTTGTAGACCCAATGACCATCGTAAATCCATCACTGAAGCAGCACCCAAGCACAGAGGTGGCCTTCCGGATGAACTTATCTAACTGCTTCCAGCATAGTATGTTTAAGGTTGCTGCTCAAACATTAGTCTAATGCCATCCTAGTCAAAAAGGTCTTCAGTAGCATCCCCAGCACTCCCAAAGACTTCAGCCTCCTAAGCATGAGGAACGCTGATCATTGATATAACCTAGCCAGCATATCTAGGTGGGCCCCATATGGGATAAATGAGAGCAACAATATGGGTCCCAGAAGGTTTTGCTCACGGTTTAGGGTCTGATAATCTTGTTCTAATGTAATACTATTTTCAATATATATATATATATATATATATATTGAACAAGACTTGTGTACAAACAAGAAGTCTCATTTTGACATAATCTGTGGGTCTGGTACCTTTTTGGTTAAAATATGTGTGTCCTTTATTCAGTGAAACTACAGTAGGAGTATACAGGAATTTAACTCACGTAACGATATGATATTAAAAAGTACGGCGTAGTCAAACTACTCCTAAAAGTACTCCCCCTTCATCCCCCCCAAAAAAGTTACTCAAGTAAATGTAACTAGTTTTTATGACTATGTCGTTATAACGAGAAAACAATAGTTCCTCTGACAGCTCACTTCTTGTAAGGTCATAAAGGTATATCCCATCTGACTCACATTTTACTACTCTGTTAGAGCATATAAATCTAGTTAAAAATAAAACTTTCTCGTTATAACATTGTAATACGAGAAAAAGTTTTTTATCTTGCAATGACAAGGTGCTGCTGCTGAATATTACCTAGCTTTAGCAGTTAAATGCTTCGGTAGCTAACAACCCAAGTCAAAATGTCCCGTTTTCTTTGCAAATAATTCCTCTTTAACTACACCCACCTTCAAGTCGGAGTGACTTTTGCTTTGAAATTTTCCGGCGAGAGGAAGGAGACGATGCAGAAGCCATCAAACATCTCTGGGAACTGCAGCCGTTGAAACAGAGACAGAAACGCCAGTACAAAACAGCCCGTAGACAAAAGAAACAAGCTGCGGCGTAACGTAAGTATTATAGGAGTCAACCGAGTTTTTAAGTTTCGTTAATGTGAAGCCTGGTTTCGACAGTGTTCTTAAAAATGTCTACAAAAACAAAACACACACACAAAAAAAACACACTTCGCGTACTTTAGCGTCGTTTTTTCAGTGACTTATCCAAAAAGTCCTCTACTTTATGAACGAATCTTTTTGCGTCTTTGCTTTATGGTTACAAACATGAAACTGACGCTTAGTTACCTAGCAACGGAGTTCTTAACCTTGGAGACTTTATCCAAAAGCACGTGGCTCCCCCTGCAGTTTGAGTCAAAGCAGACCAAAAACACTGTTTTTTTCACTTTTTATTAATTTATTGAAATACATACAATTCCTTCTTAGAAAATATGCTATTAAATGCCTCAGGAAACGCAGCAACAACCCAAACAATGTGAACCTAAGAAAGAGTCATCAAAACATAAGGCTATTTTAATATTTTCCCAAAGTTATGGCCAACTGTCATAGAGTCCCTGGATCCACTGTGGCAGGTTTCCTTCGCTGTGATGCGAACATATTCAGCTGTAAAACAAACAACATGCACATACCTAAAACATGTGCATCTTAATGGGAGAAGTGTGTATATTTATCCTGTGTAGAAATTTTTTTTTACAGCTACCAGTACCTGATGCGAAGCTGTAGTTGCCTTCTGTTCAGCTCGTGTCAGTCTTCTCTGGAGACGACTTGTCTTCTCTTGATATTCTGCAAGCTGTTTCTCATACTGAGCAAACACAGATCAGTTTGACACATGGGTTGTAGCACTAAAGTTTCTGTTTCAGATTGTTTTCAAAGCACAACAGTTCAGACAAACAGTGCAAATATCTCTGTCCATTATCCTTAAGCATAAATGAATTAGAGTATAATTACATATTGTATTTATCGCAGTAATTCTATTGAAAGAACTGAAACTCATACCTGACATACATTTGTGTTAATTTCAATAATCATGGCTTACAGCAAATAAATACACAAAAACCAGTTTGTCATTAATTACAATTTAACATAAGACCAATTAAAAAGGATTTTGCTGTCCTCAAGGAGGTTAAGCCTCAAAAGGTCATTGCTAAAAAAGCTGACTGTTCATAGAGTGCTGTGGCCAAACATTCATCTGTCATTTACACTCGCTATATGGTTAGTAGGGTCGAGAGGGGGCTGGTGCTCATCTCTGGCAGCTAATGAGTAAGAGCAGTGGTACAGCTTGGAAAGGTCAGAAGTCTATCACATGGCAACACAGAAAAAAACAACTATGAACACATATTCGCTCTCACCTCCGGGCAATTTCAGATGACCAATTGACTTTGCATGCAAGCTTTAGTCTGTTTCACTAAAGTGGAGTATCCAAAAACCAACGCAGGCCCAAAGAGATGATGCAAACTATAGACAGAAAGACGTTGGCTGGGATTTGATTGAAAGGACTTTTGTGTTTTCAATCAAATCAATCAAAGTGCTGCACATTTTGATAACTATGTCATTTCCTGGTGCTGGTCCACTGTGTTTTATCAAGTGCAAGGTCTTGTATAACATTGAAGTTTTATAAGGAACTTAATTTGGGGTTTTCATTAGATGCAAGCCAAAAAAATCTAAGTTAACCAAAATAAATGGTATAAATACATGACAGTGTCATTATTATACGCAATATGAGTTTCACTTTCTCAATCAAGTAAAATTCACAACATTTTCAACTATATTCTAATTTATTGAGAACCATCAGTGTCATTTAACAGTATTTCATTTGCTGATATCAAACTACATGATCTGCTAAATTAAATTGAACACTAGTTTGCTCCTGTTTGCGTGTCACACACACCTCAGATATTGTGTTATGGTCTGTTTGGAGCTGCATCTCTAACTCAAGCGAGCGTTGTTTCTGCCGTTTCAGTTCGGCCCTGAAAACATAGCAAAGACGAAAAAAAAATAAATAACATTAGAGCTTAGGCTCTGCTCAAAGACACAACAAAAACATTTATAAAGCTTTGTTTTCCAGCTTTTGCACTATTTCAGATGTATCTCGGCTATTGCTCAGAGCAGAACAACATCAAGTGTCAAATCAATTTTTGTATGAGATGTTTCAGCACCTTTGATAGTGTTCGCAGTAAAACAGATGCAATAAATTCCTCAGGCAGCGGAGCTTAAAAAAATAAGGGTATTTGTTCTTGAATAATACACTGTTTTGTACATAATGAATCACAGTATTAAATATTTATGCATTTCATCAATTTTAAACATCCCCTTTAAGCTGTCTAGCAGTTACTAACTACTTTTACATTAAATTGTTATGGCTCAACACTTCATGTTGAGGGCTTTATCTTGCAAAGAATGTGCTGGCTTTTGTCGAGCAGCGCACAGCTTTCCATTTTTTAATGAGAAACAAAGAAAGAGGGGGGTAAAAAGCAAAGCATTTTGCATCAAGTGAAAGGCACAGGTGCACTCAGATATACCAATAGACGCTGCACATTTGTTAATGTGATTTGCCAGCCCATTTGGATAAGTAGTCAGCTTAGTCAAAGGCTACGAAGACACTCCAAACCGGAGTGCCGTCGAATCAAATGAGTGGCTTGAGGAAAACGGTAATGGTGTAAGAGTGACAATGCCAGGATGTAGACCTGAACTCAGCAGAGCATCTCTGGAGACATGAAAGAGCCGCACACTGATGTTTCTGCTCTTCCTTGATAGGTCGTGGAAAAATGAAAGAAATCCCAAGAGTAAAGCTGAACCACACATGTAAAATAACCGCAACAAAGATCTGGGGAAAAACTGGCACCGAAAGGAGCTTCAGAGACCGCCGTGGGGCTCAGATTTATACAGATCATTACTCACTAGTAATAAACCCAAACCCCTTCTAATAAAATTCTTTTCCAGTTAGAAATACTTTAATAATCCCAAATGGAAACGAGTTTTCATGTATTGATCTCTTGCATCTTAGAACTGCTTAGATCTAACTTAATACATTTGCCCTGTACAGCATGCTACACGCAGCCTTACATAAATACACTTATTCTCTTCCTCTTCAAAAACACCAGAAATAGATCTGTGCATCTCTTCCTTTCCTTAGAAATGTTAAAGCCCATCTCCACACATTCTTACTTGAGAGCTGTGATTTTACTTTCAAAGGCCTGCGCTAGGTTCTTGGCCTCTTCCTTCCATCGTTGACTGCTTTTCTGCTGTGCTGCAAGGAGGCGTGTCAGATCGGCGCTGGAGCTTCGGCTCCTTTCCTCCAGTTCCTTCACCCGCGCATCAAGTCCCTGCTCTTTGAGGCTGCATGCTTGCTCCATTTCGGAGACCTAAAGTGGAGACAGCCGTGAAGAAAGCTTGCCGATTAAAATATTTTTAAATACCCAGTTCCTTCTTTACAATTAAATAAAGACTGCAACATTGACCCTGAAGTAATAATTATATGCATCGTTTGAATAAATAATGTACGTTTGATCAAAATCATCTGTATATTGTAAAAAATTAATGGCAAATTGTGAGGAATCCTGTGCAATTTTCTGAAATAAAGAGCCGCCCTCTTTAAAAACACTGAATGACATTCCTGTCAGTAATTACCAACGTTACCTCAGATTTTTCAAACTTTCTATAAATCTTTCCTGGCACTGAATATCAGTAAATCGCCAAGTGGCTCCTCTCTAATCCCAACCTTGTTTGAACTCTTTTTCATGTTCCCTTCATGTCTAGTATTGTTTAGTTATTTAGGCAATAAACTCTTTATTCCCTGAAATGGAGTAACATAACTTCACTTTAGTGAATGCTTGATCATCTGTAGTAAAAAAGTGCATCGGCAGCTAGAAAATCCTTCATCAACATGTGAAAAGCTTAGTTCTTTCTGCTTGACTTATCAAGTCTGTGACTATTTTTTGTATTACCCGATTCGTAATTGGATAAAAAGAATTTGAAGCCAGATGATGTCAATTAAGTTTAGATTATTAAACGACATATTTACTCACAAAGAAGGTTGCTTTTTTTATCATAAATCCAAAATGAGGTCTTTTAACAATTAATCAATTAAATTAGTTTTATTTCAATAACGGATTCATCACGATTAATTCGACTAATCGTTTCAGCCCTATTACCTTCTGCTTGGCGTTTCTTTGGATCTGCATGCTGGCCTTGCGCAGGTCATCCATATCCTTGCGCAGCCGCGTGTTCTCCTGCTGCAGCTGAAGCCGCTCGTCGCTGACACCAACGCAGTCGCTCCGAGCCGCAGCCAGCAAATCCTGCAGCCTCCGCACCTCCTCCTGACACCGCGACACTTCCTCGCTGTAGCTACAGTGGACCAGATGAGGAGGATCATGGCGCTTAATTTTCTGCCCGCTAAGCAAAAGAGTACAGTGATGTGCACAATGTCACTTACTCCATCTCCATCTTTTTCATCTTGTTCTGAGTGCTTTGGAGAGTGAGGTTAGCGTCGTCCTTCAACCTCTCTGCATTTAGACACCTCTGATGAAGGGCCTCGATCTTCTTGAACTCCGGCTCCGCCCTGCCTTCCTTATACACCTAAACAAAGACAGATTCCACGTGCCCAGTTGTAGAACCGTGTAATCAAACGCCGTCAAAATCTCTGCATCTGACTGCAGTAGAGAACTTGCTCGAGCTGTTGCGAGTACCTTCTCCAGTTCTTCTTCTACAGCTTTCCTCTCACGCTGGGACCTTTCAATCTGAGCCTCTTTATCTGCACACTCCTAGAAAGAGGGGGTGTGAGGCAGGGGTGTAAGGGTTGACATGGAAGACATGAGTTGAAGACAGACATAGAGAGACTAAAAAAGGGTTTAGTGTCATTTTGAAAGGAGTATCCCCGTGAGGGGGATGGGTTGTACCAGCTGCAGTGCAGACAGTTCTTCTGCCATACGATGGATTTGGATGTTGCACTGCTTGCGCACGTTTTCCACCTGTTGGAACAAAGAAACGGAAGAAAAAGTAAAGAGGACTTCACTCAAGCAACTGAGTTAACACGGCAGATGGAGAAAAAAATTTATCAAGTATGTTTGTATTCAGACGCTTCCTTGAATATTTTCCTTTCCAGGAAGCACAATTAGATGACTCAAAGTACGAGCAGAAAACCTGAATGGGGAAAATATCAAACCGCAGATTTTACAGGAAGCACACTTGAAGCTTAAAAGAAATGGAGATTTAAATGCTGAGATAAATAAATGACTCTTCAGTCCCACAAGTAGCAATGTGAACACAACATACCATGATGCAAAAATAAACATTTTCTTTTTAAAATGTAAATGTCTAAGGAAATGACAGCCATAATTTACAATAACAACAACTATTTAATATCTGAAATATATTTGTGACTGATGTTTTAGTTCGTTTCAAGGATGAGTAGTGAAAATGCACCAACAGATTACGCAGAGATTGGCCTTGGACAATTCTCCTTCGATCAAGTTTATTCAGGTTTTTAACAAAAAAAGAAAACAGGAACAAAACTAAGAACTTACACCCATCTTTGGTTTATCCACATTTTAACTAACAGCACATTTCGTTTTCTGAGTTTAGCAAAAATCAAATTAGGGTTAAGGACATAGGCTTTGGTGGATAAATGGGAATAATCTTGATATTGCTTAATTTTCTATGGTTCTAATACGGCTATGTCTATAAAAAAGAACTGGAAGAGTTTTGTTTTTCTCTTTCATATATCATCTAAAAATTTTAACTAAAAAATAAATTAGTTAATGTGACCTTCCCAAGGAAGAAACTGTCAAAATAATACAAGTTTTTGTATTATTGCAGATGCTCTGCTGGCTTCTCAGCTGATACTTTTCATGACTGCTGAGCTCATAAATGCTTTGATGAGTCAAGAGAAAAAAGGCAGGTAAGGACATGTTTTTGGGTTTTTTTTGTTTTTTTTTTAAACAGAATGAGAGAAATTAAAAATCTGAGATATATTCTTGGACTCATCGAAGAGAATGTTCTTCTCTTTAACTAAATAATTTAAACTCATCAAAGTGAGCAGCCTGCTTCTTTCCCTACTTTCTGACATGTAAAATGCATTTCTTCTCAAAAAACACACACATCGCCATTTTAGGTAGAATTTTTACATCTATTTAGTGCTATACATACACTGTTCCAAATTATTATGCAAGTGATATTTTCTCAGATTTTCTAAATTGGGCAATCCAAATGATGGTCAGTATAATTTTCAAGTCATGAACTATTACAGTATAAATTAAATTTTACAGAGCAAAGCTCTCCATGAGAACAGTATTTTTTT
>CAEFZX010017248.1:0-32630 GCA_903066825.1 Alfaro cultratus
AGGAGCTTCAGGTGGAGCGGCTTCAGGTGGAGGAGCTTCAGGTGGAGCGGCTTCAGGTGGAGCGGCTTCAGGTGGAGCGGCTTCAGGTGGAGCGGCTTCAGGTGGAGCGGCTTCAGGTGGAGGAGCTTCAGGTGGAGCAGCTTCAGGTGGAGGAGCTTCAGGTGGAGCGGCTTCAGGTGGAGGAGCTTCAGGTGGAGCGGCTTCAGGTGGAGCGGCTTCAGGTGGAGGAGCTTCAGGTGGAGCAGCTTCAGGTGGAGCGGCTGCAGAAGTGACAGCAGCAGCAGCAGGTAACCAGGTGTTTGTATCTTTACCTGCATGATCTCCACCATGGCCGCCACATCCGCCACAGAGATCTTGTTCCCGACGATGAACGGCTTGTCCTGGAGGAATTTCTCCTCCAGCAGGTCGAGGGATTGCTTCATGTCCTCCAGAGAGGCGTCCATCTTGTCCTTCGGGGCCTCGGAGCCCACGATGAACGGATACAGCGTCTGCCCACAGAAATCATCAATGAGGCCCTGCTGAAAGCTGCAGCAGGTAAAACATGAACTACTAAAATAAAAACTATTAAGCTGACAGTTTATCTGAAGTGATCATATAGTTTAATACCTGCAGCATTGATGCTGTTACTCTGAGTTTACTTTATTTACTGATTAAAGCTGCTGTGTTTACATGATTTACTGTGTTTTTAAACATAAAGTCTTTTTCCATTTTTCTTTGCCTTCAGCTGAATTTCTTCTCCCACAAGTCAATAACTGACAGAGACCAAGTGATATTTGGATATTACTACCAACTTGGTCATTTTAATCTGAATTCATAACTTTGCTAATTAATGCCTCTTGTAATTTTTATTAGTTTTCAAAACCAAATCAAACTTATTGATGCAAAACATCCAATCTGCGTTTTTTGACATTTAGCATTATTTTTTTTAAACAAATATGCATAAATAGCTGCAGTCAGACATGTTCCTATGATTATAGCACAACATAAAGGAACAAAGTAAACATGTGAAGTTATTAAAAGTGTGTAATGGGGTAAATGATGAGCGGCTGCAGCCTGGAGCTGATCTGGGACACGAACCCTGAGCAGGAAAACCTTTGAGCAGTGAGATCGGAGGTTCAGGTGCTGCCAGGACAAGTATTCATTAACACGAGCTCTCTGCTGCAGCTCAGCGGGAAACCAGTGATCTGCCACCGAACATTTCTGCCCCAGGTACTGCAGGATCGCAATGCTGCAACACACACACACACACACACACACACATACACACACACACACACACACACAGTCAATGCATCAGAAACGGCAGGCATGTTCACCTAAAGACATGAAAAATATCTGACACATAATCTGAACAATGTCTCTGTTTCCTCCACCATTAATTATACTGAAGTATTAATACATTCAAAACTTCAAGTTAATTTAATTTGCATGCAAGTAAAAAGCAGTCAGGTCCTTAATAACTGATTCTCATGTCTGATTTATTTATTATCTATATAAATTATCCAATTGTGAATTAAAAGACTTAATAAAAATTCTAAATAAGTCAAAAGAAACAAGCCTAATTTTTACAAGCTGAAGCTTTGTGAACGAGTCTGTCGGACTTTATCTGTGCAGGATTAATGAACTGGTGCTTCAAACTTTAAATGAATTTAATTTGCATCATTTTATTGTTTATCATAAAGATTTAGCAGCATAGATTCACTGCAGATACAGTGAATCCTCGTTTTTCGCGGGGTTTGCGTTCCGAAAAGAACCCGATAGGCCAAATCCGTGCAGTAGTTACTTTTATTTTTTACAATTATTATACAGCATAATTAAATACTCTACATTGAAACCAAAGAACAAAACCTGTTTTTAGGCCCAAGCATTTCTTTTTTGAACAAATAAAACGCTTTCTTACAAATAACTACAGTAAAATAATCATTTTAATCATCAATACGAGGTGCAGTAGGACAAATTGTGACTCGTATTTCACTGTTCCTCTGACTGTGACGCTGCGGCTGGACTTCGCTCTGCAGTGTCTGTTTCTCCTGAAGCCTGTGGTGCAGGTGGGTTTTTTCAAAAGAAGAACATAGTTATCTGTAGTTGTTGTCGCTCTTTTTTTCTTCTGGGCAAAAACATTTACCAAAATTTGCCAAGCTGCATTACTTATATTTAAATATCGTAACATTATTGGTGCACAGGGAGAGAAGAAGCGCAGAGACTGTTTAGCCAATCAGGACGCAGAATAAAATGCACTGTGAAAAAAAAAAAAACTGCACAAAAAATCTGCGAAGCAGCGAAAAGGTGAACTGCGTTATAGCGAAGGTTCACTGTATATTGAACTAAAAGGATTTTTCACTATCAAGTAAAAGTGCCTTAAGCACCAGATTTGGATCTGAGTAGCAGATAAACAAAAAAAAAAAAAATGACATTAAGTAAATAATCTGTACAACGACTTGCAAAAGTATTCCTGCAACATTTATTCAGCTGCAAAAGTTCAAAACCAAACAGGAAACAAAGGAAACAGATTCCTACAGGGACGTAGCAGTGTGTTGTTGCAATATAACTAAAACCTGTCAGTAAATCCTCACCAGAAACAGCTTAAGTGTTTGTTTTATTCTCTTGTTTGATGTTTTAGGGGTCTTTTTGCAGTATTTAAAACAGGAAATGGGCAGAGAGAGAGGAGGGGAAGACAGAGTCTCAGTGTCGGGTTTGGACCTCAGAGTCTGCAGCGTCTGTTTGTGAGGCGCCGCTGCTCCACCGCTTTGTTTGTTTTCTTAACAAACAAAGAGGCTCAAAGGCTCAAAGTAAATATCTGAACTTACTGACCGGGGAATCTAAATAGTTCAGGATGGAGATAAGAGTTTAGATTCAAAGACAAGCAAACCAGTCTATTACTGGATAATTACAAAACCTCAGGCAGATTTATGGAATGTGAATAAAAATATTGGTATTTATAAGATCCTTGATTCACTCCACATGTTTGTTGATTTCATTTTTCTGTTTTAAAGCTCTGCTGGATGACTGAGAATAAGACACCAGTTCTCCAGGGAAGTTCAGCTTCCTGTTCTGGATCTGAGTGTTAAATATGAAACAGCTGCTTTAAGTTTGACTCTGTGTGTCTCTACATTCCTCTGCTGGATTCCTTCTGCTGTGAAATACTTTCTAAGAACAGAAATCGGAGGGGAAATGTAACTGGAAGGGTTTCAGTTGCTGCAGCGTCCCGTCTACCTCTCTGTCAGAACGAAGCTGCCGTCCTTCAGAACCGGAACCTTCCTCACCAGGCTGAGTTTTCCAAACTCCTCGGTGTACTGCTGCCCTGAAACAAAAACACAAACCAAATCACATCCGACTCCAGACAAAATACACCCAAAAGAGTCCAGAGTCAAAACATCAAACTAACTTTTACTCCTCTGATATGATTTTTAACTTTATTTTCCGTTTAGGAAAAAGGTTTGAGCTGATTAGAGAAGCAGAGCTGGAAGGTCTGGCCATGGAGGAGTTAAAGTAACTTCAGCTCTCTGGGTGGGAGCTGAGAGCGATCTGGGTGAAATGTAAAAACACTAACAGCTCACCAGAGGCTCCGTTTTGTTAGACCAGAACCGAGTCGTCAACTCAAAGATATTCAGCACAAAGTTCAACTGAATGATAATTTCCAGACAAAGAAATCCTGTGAAGAAATCCTGCAGGCCAGTTTGTATCTGGCAGCTTTGTGTTTGTCTTCAGCTGACCTCATCCTGTAACTCACCTGCTGAGAGCTCCACCAGCTTGAAGGCGTAGGGGATCTTGAGCGCCTCGGCGAAAAGGTAGACGGCGCGGCACGGCGGGGAAACCAGGTCCAGATAGATCTCCATGGTGCTGAGCGGCTGCTGATGCTTGCTCTGCTCCGGCCGCGCCTGTTATCCCGGCTGCCTGGAGCCCCGCCCCTCCTCGCTGGACGACGCGCTGATTTCTAAACGGCGCCGACAGTTCAAAGTATACAAGCCGTCTGGGTTGACCAGTCTGACCTTTGACCTGGGCTTAGTCCCACATTTTGTAAACACTGTGGAGATAATCACGTTTTTATCTGCTGTGACGGGCCTCTGTGTGCGGACTGCGCTGCCTTTCATAACGAGTTTACAGAAGTAATTAGACGTTTTTGATGGAGACATTATGAAGGGGAAGATCATGTTGTTGCAGCCTGGAGCGCCCAGAGAGGGGCTTAGGGTTAATAACGGAGAATGTTTCCCACCTGATTAACAGACGCTCTCATTAGTTCGTTCATGGGCAGAACCCTGATGATGATCTGTGGGACTGGGCTGGTGCAGCTGGTGGGACTGGCTGTACTGGGTCAGACTGTCTCTGCAGGACTTCCAGTGATTTCTATTATAAACAGATTTTATTTCTCAGGATCCTGGAAACTGAGTTTCATTATTTACTCTCCAGTATGTTGTTTTATTTCATTTCTTGTCTGAATAATCAAAGCAAACAAAGCAATACTACCAAAGAACATGAAATTCTGTTTTTTAATTAAAATGTCTTACAACAAAGTAATAAAGGAAGTGTCTAATTATGCAGTCAGGTTGCAGCAGGTTTTTATATCTAATTTGAGTTTTCCTCTAACCAATGTGTTTGTTTTTAGTCAAACTCTAAATAAATGTCACATTAAAGAAGGAAAATGTTTTAAAATGTCAGAAAAATCTGATCATTTAACACCAGCATGAAGGTGTTCATTCATTCATTACTAATTATCATCATCATCATTAATTCATTCATAAATGTCATACTAATGTTTGGCTTTTAATGATTTACTGAAGCAATTTCTTGTTGATGAAACAATTAAACTAAACTTAGTAACTAAAAGGCAGTTAACTCTAAAACATGAACCATAAACATTAGTTCTGCTAAAGTGCTACAAGTAGCATTTAGTATAAGCTAATGCTACATCGCTAAATCCAAACAGGTTGATACAACACAGGAACTGCAGTCTTCACCCACTTCAAAATAAGAGCGTGAATATAAACGCCAAACTAATTGAATAATTATTCACAGTCAATAACCAAAACTTCAACACATATGTTGAACTTTATTGAACTGAAATTTTACAAACTAGCCGAGTAAATTAGCAAAATTGCTAAGCACAGTGTTAGCTTAGCGATTAGCAAGCGAAATCAACTTTCAAGCTTGAATTAATAGTTGATTTTCTCTAAACCACAAAGAGTTTAAATCATTCAGGCTAAAATATTGCAGAGAAACTCTAAAGATTTTTGTGGGTTAGTTCTGGTTGGACGTTGGTCCGTTTGTTTGTCTTGGTAGTTCATTGGTTGGTTTAAAGAAACGGACCCGGCTGTGAAGCCTATACATGTACATAGGATGGAGACCGGGGCCATTCCTGAAGCTTAACATAATCCTCTTTCAACCGACATAAAGCAGTTTTAATGTGTGTTTGGGATTATTGTCCCTTCAGAATATGGCTGGGAAAACGTGACATGAGCTCCAATCAGCAGCTTTATTACAACCTGTTTATTATTTAAATAATTTCACATTTATGTTGTGTTTAGATTCACGTCCTTATAAATGAAGCGATGAGGAACTGAAGGTGGAGCAGATTCTGTCTACAGATTAAAACCCCTGCAGGAACAAAATGGATGGAACATTTATTGGACCCTGCGACTCGTTAAACCGCTCCTGCTTACGGCCCGACGGAGCCGGTACCGGTCTGCGACTGCAGAGGAGTCGGGTCAGTCGGGTCAGACGGAACCAGACGGGTCAGACAGAGCCAGATGGGTCGGAACCAGATGGGTCGGAACCAGATGGGTTCATATTTCTGATGGATACAGAAAACAACAAATTCAAGATGACATTTTGAATAAAACTGCAGTGTCCAATCTTTTTGCCCCGGGGGCAAAACTGGCAAATTTTAACTGCCACAAAATTCATTAAATAAAAAGTGCAAAAATGTGTTTATTGTGATGTTTTTGTTATAGTTTTACCTGCTCAACATTAAGCAAAACTTTCACAAAATCTGTATTTTACTAAATATCCAAAACATAAAAATCTTTGGACTGTTGCCTTTGCAAGAGAAAAACTGACAATTTCCCACGTTTTTGGAGAATCAATTATTTTCTATTTTCTTACCCATTATTTCAAACTTTTCTTAACTTCAGGTCAGGGGCCGAACAAAATCACTTCAGAGGCCATAAATGGCCCCCGCGCCACACTTTGAATACCCATTGCATAAAACATCTGGTTTGTTTAAACCAGCTGAGCTGTGACTGTTACTGTCTGTTAGCATGGGAGCTAATGGCGGTTTGGACCGGAGCTCAGCAATCCCCAAACATTTATCAAGTAATCTGCATATTTTGAGCTTTTTCTCCGACTCTGACAACATTCTCTGCGTCATTCGGTGCTAAAACTACCTGCTACAGATGAAGACAGAGGATTCCGGTACCTGGAAGAGAATGGGTAACAGGAGTGCCGTTTCCGGAGTCCTCTGGGATTATTACGGGAGCCGCTGGCGGTGGGCTCGGCGTTCCGCGGCGCTGCTCGGTCCAGGATCTCCACCAGCCTCAGGATCTTCCACTGCACCATGGGCAGGTCATCCTTACCCTGCAGAGGACAAACACCCAGAGGTGAAAACAGCTGACAGCGCGTTTTAACATGTAAAACACAAATATGCTTCAGAATCTGCCAGCTAGCTGCCTCAGGGTCTGACCTTTGACCTCTTATGAAACAAACGTCCATGAACAGCCTGTTTGTTAGTGATGCTCTGTCTGATAAAGCTGTTTACTCAGGGAGAAACACAAAACTCTGCAGAATTTCAGCAAATCGTTCAACTATGAATTAAAGTGCAAATCCATGTGAACAAACATGGAAAATAAGTGAAATAATATAAAAGTAGTGCTTTTTTAAAATTAATATTAAGTATTACTACATCTTGCTGAAATGTGACTCATAAGTTAGATTTGTCTAATTTCAAGTGCATTTATATATTTGCACTAAAACGCAGACCAAAAATACTTGGTGAGATTGAGTGTTTTTGCAGTGCAGAAGAGGACGAGTTGAAGGGTCAAAGGTCCAAAATGGAGGACAGGAGAAGGGCGAGCAGGAAGGATGGAGGGATGATCTGTGACAGAAGGAGAGCTGATGGAGACGGCAGCAGCATCAGAGGTTTATTTATGGTTTATTTAGGAACAAAACAGGATAGAAAGATGGGAGGTAGATGTGGCGCCCCCTACAGGAAGCTGCTGAAAGAATAAAAGTTTTATTTTTATTTCTCAACTCGATGAGTTTGGATGTTTCATTAAGATTGGGGCTGGAAAACGTATCACAATGTAAGTGTTTCATATCGATCAATACCAATAATTATTGATTAGGTTTGTTTTATATATCTAAAATGTGACCTTTCTGTTTTATCCACAGTTTTCACAAAATGTTGTTTGTTGTTTATTTTTAAGCAGGTAAAGTTTTTCCTCTGCCTACATCCCCCAGAATGCTGTGCGGTTCTGGATCAGAGTTCAGAGAAATTACTGAAAATTCTGTCAGACTCATTATCTATTGATAATGATGATGCATTGATTGTGTTATATATTGATTTATTGTCCAGCCCTGATTTCGCTGCAGCCGGACCAGGAAACCGGACCAGGAAACCGGACCAGAAAACCCGACGAGGAAACCGGATCAGAAAACCGGACCAGGAAACTGGACCAGGAAACCGGACAGGTGAAGAAGATTTTATTTTCAGCAGTGAATAGAAACAATGAGGTCCAGCAGTTTTAACTGTAATGTTTTCTTTTTCCTCAGTTTTAATCTAAAAGAGATTTGTTATTAATAAGATCAATAATCACTGAAACCTAATGATCAGATGTTAACATGTTTTTGTTTTTTTTGTTTTTTGCTACAAAGTAAAACAAAAACATGACTATTTTTCCATCGGCTGTAAAGTGGCGCCCCCTGCAGGTTCCCGTTCTCCTCCTCTGGTTGTGGACTGAAGGTTCTGGACACTCGGGTCTCTGCAGGGCAGAATGAAGCAGCTTCTCGTGTTTTTACCTCCAGGATGTGTTTCAGGATGACCTTTGCTTCATCCTTCACTCCCTCCAGTTGCCTCCTCCTGATCGTCTCCTTCTCCAGCTCCTTCTCCAGACGCTGGATGTCGCCCACTCTCTGCTGGTAGTCCTGATGCATTCTGCTGACCTGCTGGCTGAAACAGAACCAGAACAGATTCTTTTAAAGTTTGGTTACAGAACATTTAGACCTGCAAACCCTGAAATCAGCTCAACATCAGGCTTACATCTGAGCCTGCAGGAAATAAACGTCCCTGAGGTATACCACCCATCAGACAAGCTAATAAGACATCATGCATTAGTTGGGTAAGATCATCACAACCGTTTTGTCAGACATTAAATGAAAAATATACCAACATTTGCTGCTGAATGAAGTTTTTGGTACTGCAGGAGTTCTTATCAGCCAAGTTTAGTATAAGAAGTTTTAGATTTAATGCATTTCTAATTTGGTATCCCATTGGTCAGAAAATGTCTAATTTAAAGATTGCCTCAGAAATACCATATGTTTATATATTATTTTCCACTTTTTATGAATTCAAATATTGAGTACAGACCTAACAACGCAAAACAAATAGTCATGAATTTTCTGATTCTCATAATCGTCTTCTGATGTGATTTTTAGTGAACGTTTTTTTATCCGGTTACAGATTAGGGTCCAGTTGGACACAGGGTGTCAATATTTGAGATAAATATCGAAAAATGTCTGCAAAAGTGATTCTGATCAGTTTGTATAATTAAAAAGTTTCATAAAATGCAAGTGGATTGTTCAGGGAAAATATCTATTAAAATCTTTTTGAAAGGATTTCACATCCAGAGAGTTAAAAAATAAAATCGTCATATTTGAGCTGTGAAAACAGATCCAACCTGAGAGCTTCAGTCTCAGTCAGAGTGGCTTCCTGGTCCTTGATGCTTTCTTCTTTTTCCTCCTTGAGCTCCAGGAACGCCTTCTTAAGAAGCCTCACGTCCTACAGAGACGACGCCACAAACCAGAGGTTCTGTTTTCGTAATGAATAAAAAATGCTTTTCCTTCAGGCTGAAAGCAGCAGGCGATGCCAGCTTGTCTCATTTCATCCAAAAAAACAGAAGGAACACACTTCTGCCAAAAAACTCTGAAATTTTTAGATTAATTTCAGAAATTTTCTAGAAAAAAATTGGAAGTTTTTGAGTTTGAAAGGTTGAAAAATCAAACATTTGCTAGAAAAAACATTTTAGGAATAAGCTCAGAATTTTTTTTGAAAAAACATGAACCTTTCTGGGTTTAAAAAGTCAAAAAAATTGCTAGAAAAAGCCCAGCCTCCTTTTTCCTCCCTGCCTAACCCGCCGTGGTTCATCTCTGACCTGCACGTTGAAGTTTCTCAGGTGGCTCAGATGGGTGAGTTTCCTGCACAGCCCCCGGCCGGTGGAGCGGATGTGTTCCTGTCTCTTCTTCACGGCAGCGATCTCCTCCTTCAGAGTCGCCTGCTCGTTCACCAGGAAGTCGGCGAGTTCGGTCTGCTCCAGGTGCAGCGCTCGGCCCGTCGCCAGCAGCTTGTTGGCTTCACAGTTCTCCGTGTGCTCCTTGTAGTCCTGGAAGTGCTGGATCAGCCTGCGGTTAGACAACAGAGACTCAGAGCCAGGAAGAGAAGAGCGTCAAATACTCCGTTTGCCACATTCTTTACTTTTGACACGCCAGCTCTGAATCCCTCTTCAGCTCGGAAATAAAAGCGTCGTGCTCAGCTTTCTTCTTCAGAAGCTCCTCCTCTACTGATTCTATGTGAGGCACATGAGGCCTCTGCTTATTGATGCGCTCCTCGTTCTCCTCCAGAGTCACAGCTGGAGGAAAAACACAGCAGGGTGAACAGACTGACAGCTGAGGAGACGTGAAGAAAACAGCTCACTTCACACTCCAACAGGAGAGGAAGATGTTAGTCCATAGCTTTCTAAGCAGATGCAGATGTGTTACTGTCACTTTAAACCTTTACGCTGAAGGATTTCCTTTCATTTATTTAAATATTTAATAACAGAGAGAGTTGAATCTGTTCAAATCAGCTTGCAGTGGAGAGAAAAAGTAAAGGCAAAATGCTTTTTCCAAATAATAACTTCATTAATTAAGGTAGAGAAGCATGGTGGTGGCAGCGTGATGATCTGGAGCAATCTGTTTGTAAACTTAACCTTAAACACTCTTGGGTTATACAGAGCAACACCGCAAGTCCACCTCTATATCACACAAAAATGGCCAAAATTAAGGTTTTAGAGTGGTCTAGTCAAAGTTCAGACTTGATTCCAGTTGAAATGCTGGAAAATCCTACAACAAAGCTGAATTAAAACAATTTTTCAAAGAACCAAAGTGGAGTTTTTAGCCAAGAGACAAGACGCTAAACACAAAATCTCCACTGTGAAGCATGGTGGTGGCAGCATCATGCTGAGGGAATGCTTCTTAACGGGAGACTAGTACAATTAGTTTCCATCTGGAGGAGAACAGGGCTGACTACCAAAGCATCTAAAGTTACACAAAAACTCATAAGTAAGTTTTCAGCAAGAAAGATCAGCTGGTTTTAAGTCAATAATTCATTAATATTGATTTAAAACTTCTAGTTCTACTGGTAGATTATTTCATTTACAACATGGGAAAATAATAATCTGTCAACAGAACTAGAACTTTGTCACCAATATTAAGGAATTACAGACTAAAAACAAGTTTCTATATCTTGCTGAAATGTTAGTTTTATCTTATTTCAAGTCTACTAAGTTATTTGCACTAGAAACTAGATCAAAACTACTTGATAAGATTTTGTGTTTTTGCAGTGATTATTTTGTAAAAACAGTAAAAATGCTCAAACAAGCTGGGTGTGAATGTTTTTTATATTCTCTTTCGTGCTGCTCTCTGTGTAAACGCGGTGTCAGCCTCACCCTGCAGCTCTATCTCTGCCTGAACCTCGTTTATCTGCTCCTGCAGCTGCTGCTTCGTGATGCTGTGCTCCTGCTTCAGCGTCTCTCGGCCCCGTTTCCCCAGCAGGAGCCGCGTCTGCAGCTCCTCGCTCAGCTCATCCATACGCTTCTCTTTTGCCGCCACAAAACGTTTCAAACGCTCGGTCTTGTCTCTCTTGTCCTTCTCCAGCTGGTTGTAATTTGAGATCAGCTCTTGGTTCTGCTTGTCCAGCTCTTCACTTGTCAGCTTAAATCTGCAGGACGAAGATGGATGAGCTGGATCAGTTTTAGGAGAAAAGCCGAGAAAAGATGAGGAATGTTGTGAAATTGATGCTAAAGTTTGGGCTGATGACCAAACCTGCATGGAGCCTGACCAGAAGCCTGATTGGTTCAAAACCTCATTTACAACAAGACATCCAGCCAATCAGAACGCAGTGTTGAAATAAATTATTTAAACATACAATACTGTGACTCAAGGGGGCGCTGTTGGCACCTCACTGATTATTGCCTCAAACTGCTATGATCTTTCATCATGATAACAAATTTTGTTGGATGATAAATGACTGCAGAAGTTATGGTGATAAACAGTAATATTGTTGTTTTGAGACCATTTTCAGGTAATATAATGTAATGGCAAAAAGAAAAAAACTGCAAGAAAACATTCTCAAAGATCCAATGAACATTTAGCACCGGAAATTTAAGACATTTTAAATATCCAAAATAAATAAACAAACAACAGAAATAACACATAAGATGAATTATGAAGTCTCTGTAAACAAAATTGTCCTTAAAAAAAAGAACTATCTGAGTCCAAAGCACCAGACTGAAGACGTTTATCATCCAGTTTTGGTAGAAAGAGAAAACCAATAGTGAAAATGAAAATTATTGATTTTGTTTTAATTTATCATGTGACTAAGTGTTTTATTGCTTATTGGAATAGACCCTATTTTGTTGGATGTTTTACCCAAAACCATAGACTGAATTAGAGGATCTCTGAAGCCACCTAGTGGTCAGAGTCTGAGTAGCAACCAGAAGACTTTAGAGATTTATAGAATAAAAATATAATTTAATTGTATAATGGAGGAAAAGAGTCACATGAAAATGTCTTCCTCAAATTTAAATAGCTTTGCTTTGTCTCAAAGACCATTCATATCTTCTGAAAACAGCTAACACCAGAACGCTACGCTATCTGTTAAAGTCAGATGTGTTAACAGCGCCCTCTGGAGTTAATATCTCATGGTCACAAATATCTATTAATCACCTAATGATTAATCACCTACTGTTAGATTTGATTTTATTATCACAAAAATAATAGTTTACATTCAATTATTAAATCAAAAGGTTTACAGTATACTGCTAAATGTTAGGGAAAACGTGAAATTATAATGATATTTAATGTTGTTACGAGAAAATCTAACGTTACTTTTGAGCCACATTTCCTCCTCTGTTTCCTCACTTTTCTCTGTATCAGAACCATGTCAAAGTCAAGGCTTCTTGATTCATCTGTCATTAGAGAATTTTGTTTTTGGACAAAGTTTGCTGCAACAAAGCACATAAATAAAGCCAGCAACATCAATACCAAAAAAGTTCATACTAAAAATGTTAAAATACAAACTGTGAATTATGTTTGTTTCTGCTTCTTGTGTTCTCACTTCAACCAGGAAGATAGAGCACATTACCTCACTAAGTCCTTCCAGGATTTAAACCCTAACCTCCCTGTATAAACTCTAAAACACTTCTGTCACTTTAGAAATCACTGAGGGGTTTAGAATATTTTGTGATGTACTTAATATTTTCCATTGCAAGAAAAGAAAATAATGACAATAATATTTTTATGCTGATTAAAAATAAAACGTTTAATAAAAAAATAAAAAATAAAAAACGTCTATTGAACTTGTAGGGGGCCAATAAAATAATCAGTTCCAGGGCTACTAATTTCCTCCAGACCGCACTTTGGACATCCTTACAACCAAAATACTTTAAAGATCTGTTGTTGAATCAAGCAGCATTAAATTCTTTAACACCAGAAAACTGAAAAACTGCTGAAACATTGTCCTTCTTTAAATCAAAACTTTAAAAAGAGCTTCATTAATAATACTGGGAACACCATTCATTTTAGTCTGTGGTCCAACTTATTACTTCCTTCTTTATACCAGTGCAACGTAATGTTTGTATGTCTTCATTATGTGAAAACACTATGAAATGTTCTTCACTGGCTTGTTTTACGCTTAAAATTGTCCAGCCCACCAAATATTGCGATTAAATATCAAAAACAGTCCTATGGCAACGCGTCATTAGTGATTTGTCTGTGTGCCTTTGTTAATAGCAATTTAAATTTAAATGTTTTTGTCCTTAACTAAGGATAAAAACTTAAATCCTTATGATAACAGGGCGATGTTGTTGTCATAGCAACAATGAAGTGGCTGTTTATCGTGTTAGCATCTTGTAAATTAGCTAAAACCCATTTTTTTTAGACTTACTAAACCACTTAGGCTTTTATTTAAAGCAAAAACAAACACATTGGAACATTTTTATATTAAAAACAGTCTCACCTGTCCAGCTCCTCCTCTAAATACCGAATTTGAACCAAAAATAAGGACCTCTCTTGCTCCTCAGAGCTCATCTTTTCCGCCATGTTTTCCTCTTGTTCTTTAAACTCTTTATCGGTTTAATACACGATGTTTGTGGCAAATTACTGCTCGAAACGGCACTTTGAACGCGGTTTAAACAGACAAACTGGGGGGAAACCGTTAGCGTTCCCTGTGTTGCCTTCAGGGAATGCTCTGAAATTTCATTTCTCCAACCGTTTCACACTCAGCGAAGCTTTGAGGCAACGACATCATTTATGTTTTCAATACATCTGATTAATCTCTGCTGTGTGCATTTGTCTCCAGCAGGTGGTGCTGTGAGGACATCATAGCAGCTGAACGGTTTGATTCTCCAAAATCCGTCAGAGGAAAAAATGGATGAGCTTCAGCTGCAGATCAATAACATGTTCAGAACATTCATTTATAGAAAAGATTTGGAGTCTGAAGCTTTTTCATTCTGCAAACAGGAAAAAAAATGTCTGCTGATTAAGTGTTTCTTAATGTTATGGAGGGGGAGCAGGTTATTTCAGACAGCTGAAATAATCTGTTCCCCCTCGTAACTTTGGCAAATAAAGAGCAAATGTTTAGGAATCTTCAATGATTGTTATGTATGGTAGTATGTTTGAGCCACAAAAAATTAGCAACTAGAAATTTCTTTTATCCAGCAATCTGTCATATTTTACATTAGAACAGGTTTTTCCAGAAAGCCTGAACTCTCATCTTTTCATGAAGTCTAGTTTTCCTGCCCTGCTGAAATGTGCTATACAAATAGAATTTGATTGATTGATTGATTGATTGATTGATTGATTGATTGATTGATTGATTGATTGATTGATTGATTGATTGATTGATTGCACAATAGTTGTATGATTTAAAAAACAATGAGAGATTTTGCTAATAAAATTCTGTCATATTTTTAAAAATCTTTATCTGAATAAAAGCAAATAATCAGTATTTCACATGTTTAAAAGCTTGCTGGTCATAAAAACACGTATCCTGAACATATCAATAAATTATTATGCATTTTAATATTAGTCAATTCAAGAAGGTAAATTGCCTGAAAGGAGCAATTTCCAAAACGATCAGTCAACAGAATTTGCAGGATTTAAAAATCATGTCGCCTGCAGGGATACAGCAGGAACAACAGATAACAGTAGGGTGACCAAACGTCCGTATTTCCCGGGACATGTCCGTATTTCACGTCCTGTCCCGGGCGTCCCGGGTTTTTTTTAGAAAGTGAGGAAATGTCCTGTTTTTTAAATAACAGGAGCCAAGTGGAAATATTTTCTCTAACACAAACTGTGACCATAAAATTTCAAAGGTAAGGCAGAATTTATATTTTTGTATTGATGAAATGAGACTTGTTTTTTCCCTCAATCAACTACTGGTCAAATGAGTTTTGCATAAAGCTGATACAGTGGCTTGAAAAGCATTCAGACCCTGTGAACTTTTCCATATTTTAACTACAACCACAAACAAATATAGTTCATGGGAATTTTATGTGAAAGACCAACAAAAAGTCATACAAATGTGAAATAGAAAGAAAATTAGGCAAGATTCAAAAAATTGCTTACAAATAAAAACTGACAAACTCTGTGTTCAAAAGTATTGAGGCTCTTTTTCTTTAGACAGTTCCCTAAACGGCCACTAGAGGGCTTTCACATCTACAGTGTCTTTGAGATAATTTTGTCAAAAATCACTATCTCTAGATATTTAAATCAAGTTACAGTCAGCTTTAGTAAGTTGACTGTTGATTGATAATAACTGAACAGACTCCCTGTGTGTAATCTAATCTCAGGACAAATACAGCTACTCTGTGACGGCCTTAGGAGTTAGTTAAGACAATACCAGGCGGCGGTTCAAGTTCCAGCAGGACTGGTGAACTAGCCAGGGCTACAATATAATGGTTAAAGCAAAACATATTCATGTGTTGTTCTTGCATTGACCCAATTTGTTGAATGAAACCAAAATCCAGACAGAGGCATAAAAATCAAAGATCAAGAGTGACTTCAAGATTAGTAAAAAACAGGCAGTTTCAAGAACTGCATCCCTGGAGAGCATCGTAGCTAAATGTTTTGCTTCAATTGTTTCTTCTTTACAAACAACTTAAATGATTTTTGAAAAGAAGAATTGGGTGCAAAAGTTTATTGTAAAATTTGTCTCATCCACAATAAATACAGAGAGACTGGCTGGTTTAATGTCCCTTAATAATCTGCACCTGGATCACCCACTGTTTGTAGCCATAATCAATGTTCTAGTTTAACTCTGACTGTTCTTTTCAGAACAGCTAAAGTTCATTCATAAACTGGTTTGTTTCCTGTCACTGACCTGACTTTTAATCACTACCTGCAAATTGAAACATGACTGATGTCAGGACTTTTGGAAGATCTTTCTAGAATATTTCTTGTTTTATCTGCTCTAATGTGAGTTTTGAACATATTTCTGACCTGATAATGTTTACCTGATTTGATCAAAATTTTTACCAGAATGATATATGGTGACTTTTTATTCCTTATGTTGACAAATAGAAAACAAACCATATGAGTGAGCAGAACAAAGCAAGAAAGACAATTTAATCTGAAAACTTATTTTCAGACATTTTCTGCTAAAGTGAATCATAACAATTAAAAACTAGAGTGACGAAAAAACCCAGCTCCAAAAGATAACTTCTTTGTGTCCATCCTGAACTCCTGTTAACCCTTTTAAAAAAATTGACAAACTAATAATAATCTTTGCTGAAATTAATTAGAATCTGGAGCAATGGTGACGAGAGATTTTACTGGACAAAGACTAATTAAATGTTTAATCTTTTTTGAAAAACTTTAAATTATGCCCAGTCAATAAAATGTGATGGTTACTATATTTAATTTAATATTAAAGTGAGTAGTTAAATATAAAAAAATGATTAATTTTCTACATTTTCTAATAAATTTAAAAACATTATAAAACATTCTTTTTTGGCTGGTTTCTTAAAAGTATGTTGGGTTTCTAAGTATTTTATTTTCAATAAATTTTTTGTTATCTATTCCAATGTTAATTTTAAATAAAATGGGAAAAACCTTCAAAATTATTAGTGATTTAAACAGAAAATTGGTCTGGATGCAAAATAAAAACCCAACAAAAAAATAAAAAACCCTGATCTAAAATTGTAAGATAATTCAGAGAAATTAAAAATAAAACTTTAAAAAGAAATCTTATTTTGACATATTTTGATATCAGGAGTTTTAGCATTCTCAGAAATATAAACATGAAAATAAGGGAAGAGTTTCTCAGTGAAAGTGTCTCTGTGAGTGTAGATGTGACTCTTTTCTTCAGAGTCGTAGAAGGAAACCTGCCCTCCGTCATAGTCCAGCTGGACTCTGATCCTCTGGAGACTTTTATTCACTGTCAGAGTCTCATCAACCGCGTCAGTATATTTTCCATCACCATGCCATAAACACCAGATTCCACACTGTGGTGAAGCAAGTGTCTCTCCCTTCCTGTCAACAGATTCCTTAACCAAACCCAAAGCCCAGTATGGATGATCTCCCACCTCCACCTCCCAGCTGTGTTTCCCTGAGCTGAAGCCCTCAGAACCAAAAACATGGTTATACTTTGTGTTTCTCTCTGGATTATCAGGAAGTTGCTGCCATGTGTTTCCACGTCTCACTCTGGTCAGATCATCAGACAGGTAGATCCATCCATTAGCAGTGTTTGGGTCCAGAATGACGGGACTGAACTTCACCTTGTCCTTCATCTTCTCCCAGACTCTGAAGGACAGGTTGCCCAGGTGTTTGGCCACATCTATCAGAGCTCCTGAGACCAGCTGTGGATCTGGCAGTGACCTCTGACCTCTGGCTCTGCTCTGAGTGGCTTTATAACTGCTGAGGAACGACACATTGTCTTTCTGCAGCTCTTCTTCAACAGCAGAGATTCTGTCTGACAGAGAGGAGATCTGCTCCTCAATCCTCTTCATCTCTGTGCTGATAGTCTTCCTCTTCTGCTCCTCTTCCTCCCTCAGAGCTGCCAGTCTGGACTCCTCTTCCTCTCTCAGGAACTGGTGGAGCTTGTTGAACTCTGCTCTGATCTGTCTCTCTGTGGACAGCAGCTGCTTCTTGGAGTGTTGAATCACATCATTGTATGTTTTCTCCACTTGTTTGTGTTTGTTCCTCTTGTCCTGCAGAGACTCTAAGTCAGATTTCAGCTGCTCCTTCAGATCTCTGACTGCTTGTTCAATAGGAACCACTTTGTGACTCTGGTGGAGAGAAAACTCACAGACAGGACACACAGCTCTCTGCTCGTCTTCACAGAACAGCTTGGGAACTTCTTGGTGTTTACTGCAGACCATCAGCTGCTTTTCTCCTTTTTCTGTCTCTGATGATCCAGATTTGTGTCTTCCAGTAAAAGAATCAGCCAGTTCCTTCAGAGAGAAATTAACTATTGGCAAATCCTTAGAAGATCTTCTTTTGCAGATGGGACAGTTCTTGTTTCCAGTTTGTTCCCAGAATTTCTGCAGGCAGCTTGAACAGAAGCTGTGGTTGCAGCTCAGAGACACAGGATCTCTGAAAGTCTCTGAACAAACATGGCAGCTCAGGAAACGTTCAAGATAATCTCTCTCTGCCATTTTCTACAGAAATACTCCAGAACCAGAACTCACCAGGTCAAAGTTTCTGCTGCTTTTTCTTTAAGTTCCAGTAAACCTTCGTGTTTCAGCTCAGATCTCCTCCCTGTAATGGCGTCTCAGCTCCGTTTCACTCAGTTAAAATACTTTCATTTCCTCTCTGTGACATTTCCAGTCAAACAGGTTATTGTGTGACTCTTCCAGGTGACCTCTGTGCTTTTGTTTTACTGCAGTTTAATTTCCTTGTTCTGTTGGTAAAGAGCTGCTTTACATTTTAATAATCAAACTGCTTTATAACTCAAGAAGGAGCACAAATCATTTGCTGAATCACCAGAAACAATAACCATAGAGTTGTGTTCTTCAATTAATATTCAACAAAATATTTGAACACTTTTTATCTTCAGATGATGTGAAAAATTTCATTTCAGTAAAGTTTTTATGTTGATTTTGAACAAAACTGTAAGTAATTTAAAAATTATTTCTTGCTGATTTCATTCATATATGAGAAAGCCGATAGTTTGTATAATTATTTCTTTTATCAAATAAATGTGATTCTCTCTTCCTGCTTTCTACTTTGACTCAGTTAAGTTAAATATGTGATCAGAGAACAAAGTTACATTCATTTTATTGTTAATATTTGAAAATAATACAGAGCACTAACTTTTATTATCTACCAAAAAGTAAAGAAACAAAGTGAAGTTTTAAATCATGTTATTTCAGTTTCGTATTTTCAATCAGAGAAAATCTTTAATCCTTTAAGTTCTTCTTATTTTATTATTGTTGGTAAAACTCCATAAAGTTTTTCTGATTGGCATCAAGAGATCTCACTGACTGACGTCAGTTTTGTTCATTGCAGTGGATTTTTCCGTCTGCAGCATCAGTGAAGTTCATTCAATAAAGTGATGAAAATTAGATTAATCTCTGCAGTGGATATTTGTCTCCAGCAGGTGGCGCTGTGAGGACATTGTTGATTCCTTTATTCCAATATCTTTGTGTTTAGGGAAATAAATAACTTCTATGAGACTTAATGGATTTTATTACATTAATATTAAACATTCATATGAAGAAAGAATCTAAATAACTTTTCCAACTAAACATGTCTGCTGACACTGAACTGAATGTTTGATTCTTTAGACCTTAAAGGATATCAGTTATCATAAATAGACAAATAAAAGAAGTAACTGTCCTTCTACTGTGAACCAGAACACAAATCTTCCAATGTTTTTTAAAATGACATTTCAAAGTCTTTTCTTTCTGAAACATTTAATGTTGCAGTGAGAAACAAATAAATGACAACCTGGATGTAGGAACTGAAATAATTAGCTGACATTTGTCATAATAAAGCAGAACTTTATTCTGTCCTTATTAGACTCTGCTGGTCTAATAAGGACATTTCTTCTGTTTCTATATTTGCAGCTCTATATTAGTTATGACAGTAACAGCTGATAAATATAAAATAAGCAGAACTTTCTCATCTTCCATCTGACATCATGTTTTATAAAGATCTTTATGATTTTGTTGATATGCATTTTGTGGAAACATTTGCACATAATTGTGTTGAAACTTTTCCACCAGATTCAATTTAATTCATATAAAAATGTAACTTTTACAGTAACCTGATGAATTAGATGTTTCTGAGAACAACATGAACTGATCTGATTCACTTTTTGAAGAGTAAACTCAATAATTTACTTTAAATATTAATTTACAAACTCATTCAGTAAATTAAATTATTTGTTTTAGCTAAGTGAAATATATTGCATAGATTAATTAAACACAGATGGATGTTTGCAAGCCCTCAATAAAAGTTATAAAACATTTTAAATTACAATATTACATCAAATTAATAAAAAAACTTTTTAATAAATAGAAATATGGGCTTAATTAAAAGCATGTTTAGGTTTTGCTTAAAGGTTGTTTTTCTTTTCCAAAGGAACTTTTGATCTGACAAACGAGACTCATCAGGACTTTTTCTTTTCTTTCTTCCTCCTTTTATTTTAATCTTAAAACCACTGAGTGTTTCTTCCCATTTTCTCTTCTTTCTCCTCCTAACTCCTCCTCCTCTTTCCTCCAGTTTTTCCTTCCCGTTCGTCCTCTGCGGCCCCAGAGGCTCAGAGGAGCGTCATGGCGGAGCGTCTCCAGGCTCCAGACACAACAAACCTGGAGCCTCTGCAGACGCAGAGCGATGAGCAACGTGAGCAACAACAATATGGACGTTAATAACCTCATGAGCCATTCTGGAAACATTATCATGTTCAAGTCAAAACTTTAATGATTTTCAAATAGTTTGGTAGAAACAGAAAAACTGCTCCTCTTTCAACCATTATGTCCAATTATTTTCATATTTGCTGCTTTTGAAGCATAAAATGGTTAAATTTTATGTCAAGTCAAGTTTATTTGTAAAACACATTTCAGCAACAAAGAAGTTTTAAGTTCTTCACATCATAAAAACTTCAGCCAGTCAATTATGAAACGAGAAATAGATATTATATTTTGTCAAATATCATCAAAATCATCAAGCAAATAAATATCAATATTCTGATCAGTGCTACACATATTACTAATCAAAGGCAAAGCTGGGTTTTTAGTCTGGGTCTAAAGGAACTCAGTGTTTCGGCTGTTTTGCAGTTTTCTGGAAGTTTGTTTCAGATTTGTGGTTCATAGAAGCTGAATGTTGTTTCTCCATGTTTGGTTCTGGTTCTGGATGCAGAGCAGAACCAGAACCAGAAGACCTGAGAGGTTCTGGAAGGAATTTAATCTGTTGTATCAAGGATGCAACAAAAAGTTTACTAGCTGAGCAGATTGATCAGATTGATCAGATTTGTCAGATTTATCAGATTTATCGTTAAATGTCCATGAGTCGGTTCTGATCCATTTCAGACACAGTTGGCCTGAATCCCATCTCATCACTCAGACTGAAGCTGCATATTGATGCTCTATGATCAGAAAGTCAGGCTCTCAAACTGTCTTTTATGTTTTTCACATTTGAAACAAATTTCTGATGCACTAAATAAAGTTTCTTCCATCTAAAAATATTTATAAGAGCCAAAGTTACATCCTGACTGACACAGAGACACTCAGAACAATTTACAGACCAATAAATCTAACAGTCATGTTTTGGACAGTAGAGGAAGCCGGAGTACCCAGAGAGAACCTAATCCAGAAAGACCCCAGGCTGGGATTTGAACCCACGACCTTCTTGGTGCAAGGCATCAGTGCTACCAACTGTGGCACAGAACCAAAATATGTTCATGGAAATGAAGAAATCTTGGATCCACATTGGAAATGTCTCTGAGAGCTTTCCAAAGTATGGAAATATTTATTAATTGATTGTCAGCAGACTGAAGTTTAACAGGGCTGAACTAAAGTGGTCGACTTTGAGGAGAGTCGATGCAGCAGGATTTAAAATATAAAGTTTAAGTTGGTCAGAGCAGGAAGTAAAACAAAGTAGATGTTTAGCAGGTTTATTCAGAGTATCAATAGAGTTGGTAGTGACTTTAAAACAATTAGATTCACTACAGATATATTAGGTTTCCAAAGTCCTGGTGTTGACATTCAGATCACTGGATCCACCAGTCACTGGATCCACCAGTCACTGGATCCACCGATCACTGAATCCACTGATCACTGAATCCACCAATCAATAAATCCACAGATCACTGAATCCACTGATCACTGAATCCACAGATCACTGAATCTACCGGTCACTGAATCCACAGATCAGTGGATCCACCGATCACTGAATCCACCGGTCACTGGATCCACCAGTCACTGGATCCACCGATCACTGAATCCACTGATCACTGAATCCACCAATCAATAAATCCACAGATCACTGAATCTACCGGTCACTGAATCCACAGATCAGTGGATCCACCGATCACTGAATCCACCAGTCACTGAATCCACCAGTCACTGAATCCACCAGTCACTGAATCCACTGATCACTGAATCCACCAATCAATAAATCCACCAATCAATAAATCCACCAATCACTGAATCCACCGATCACTGAATCCACTGATCACTGAATCCACTGATCACTGAATCCACCAATCAATAAATCCACCAATCAATGAATCCACAGATAACTGAATCCACCGGTCACTGAATCCGCTGATCACTGAATCCACCGATCACTGAATCCACCGATCACTGAATCCACCGATCACTGGATCCACCAGTCACTGGATCCACCGATCACTGGATCCGCTGATCACTGAATCCACCAATCACTGAATCCACCAGTCACTGGATCACTGGATCCACTGATCACTGAATCCGTTGATCACTGGATCCATCGATCACTGAATCCACTGATAACTGAATCCACCAGTCACTGGATCCACTGATCACTTCCACAGCAACAGGAACATGAACTCCATCAGTCAGACTGTTTTTATCTCCACTCTGAGGCTCAGTAAAATCCACCATGACACCATGATGAGATGAAACTGTCCAGTCATGAAATTTCATCACCATTCAACATTCCAGTATCAGCTGGTCTACTCCCAGTTAGACCTTTAAAAACACAAACATCCTGCAGAGGCTTTAATCTCAGTCAAGTTGCTTCAGTTATTGGCAGATTTCAATGTGCATCTTAACGTCAAACTGACATTTCAGCGACATGAACCACAACGACTGGAGTCGACAGGGAGAGATGAGTGATAAGTATTTAAATCTTCAAGATGTTCTGATTTAATCAGGTTTAAAATAAATATTTCAGATTCACCAGATGGTTCCAGGTTCTGGTTGTTAACAGATAACAGAACCAGACTGCTGGACCAAACTGTCAGGAAATGATCAATAAAGACTAAAAGTATTGATTGATTATTGCTCATAGGAGAGTAATAGTCTTGCAATCTGAGAGTTGTGGGTTTGATTCCAGTTTCCTCCTGAAGGCCTTAACCTGAAGTTTGGTGCATGAAGGTGTTTATGATCGTAATCATGCGAATGTGGTTTCAGTGAAAATTGTTTGGATGACTAGAAATATAACAGAAATTTAGTCTGTTTGAGTTTCCAGTGAAGCTCAGACACATTAGAGCAAAGCGAATCAGATCTGGAAACAAACTATGGAGGATCTTCATTTATCAGATGAAGGAAAGGAAACAAAGCAAACAAGCTGGACTGACTGAACAATGAAAGAATGAAATTTAAGAAACAAACTGAGGCAAAAACATTGAAATCTACCGAGAACCACAAAGATCTACAGACCAAGAAATAACGAGTCTCTCTGGGGTTTTTGTTTCAAATCTTTCCAAAGACATAAAGATCAGGAGGATCATCCACGTTTTTATGTCTTTTATATCTTTTAATGTCTATAAAGATCTCTGCTGCAAATAAAAAAAATAAAAGAGCAACAGTGAAATAAAAGCTGTAATTTGGTTTAAAACCTTAGAAATGAGTCAGTTCTCTGATCAGCTGCATGTTACCTGAACTTCCTCCTTCAGCAGCAGAACAGCAGATATTTACCAGATAAAAAGCATCTGGGACTGAAATACAGCTGGATTCAATGGAAGCAGTGAACTGTGCAGTAAATGAACTAAAATGATGTTTTTGTTTCCCAGGAATGGGAAGATAAAGTAAAAAAATCTTCATGTTTGGTTCATAATTCAGATTCTGCAGCTGAAACTCTCCTGAAGACGACGGATGATGTTTTCAGCTGCAGTTCAGTTTCTGCATGTTGTTCAACCAACAGACGTCTTCCTAACCGCGTCGCCCTCCGTCGGCACGTCGTGTGCTTCCTGCCATCAGCCCTCTGACGGGTCGCGGTTCTGCAGAACAAACGCAAACCTGCACAGGTTCTGGTGATTTCATTTATGTACAGAGAAAATCATCAGGGTTTTCATTTAAATGCAACTGGCTCTTTGTTCAGGGTTGTTTTCTGAATATTTTAAATCATTGCTATGTAATTCAGTCATCACCATTTTGTTTCTTCTCCTGGATGCCAGAGATTAAATGATTTTTCTCTTATGAAGCTTAATTGTCTAGAAAGCTGAAGAAAGCCTCATTTACAGTGAGGATCATTTTAGAAAACCTGCACATTTTTTAAAGGTTGTAGCATTAAAAACGACCTTTGTGTCAAATCTTGAAGACGAGGAAGTTAATTTATCTGTAAATTCATCAGAACAACATTTCTGAAGACAAAGCAGAAAGAGAAGCAGGTTTTTAATGCAGCACATTTACTGTCTTACATTAATTTCAGAGCAAATTGTTTTCAAAATGAGACTTTTTGGACTTTGTTCTGTTGTATCATCTTTACTATATAACAGTTCTGGCTTATTTTGCATCCAGTCTTTTTAGGCCCAAACCATGAAAACTGAACCCAAACCAAACATCTCCATTTTCCTTTTCATCAGTTCTTCTCTCGTTTATCTGAAAGTCGTTCCTGCAGCCAAACTGATTTTCATACATTCTGTTTTCTGCAGATCTTTTCATGAGAAAACTTTGTGTCTTAAACAGTTAAAAAGGAGAGAATGTGACCACATCAGAGTCATAGCCGTGTTTGTGGAACTGATCTTTTCTTCCCGTTATTTGGACTTTTCTTCTGGAACCAGAGCTGAGAGTTTTCTGGGGTAAAAAGTTCACATCAGAAATTCAGTCTGTTTGGCAGATGAGATCTGCTGTGATGCTTCATGACATTCGTCTGCCAGACTCTGCTGCCTTTTTGCCTTATTTATATCATGTAAGAAATGCATAAAATCACCAAAACAGCAAAGATTACGAGACATTATCTAACTTTCATCAGGTTGTCAGGTGAAAACTTACAGAATCTGTTAATATTTAAGATTAAAACTAATAAAGGAAAACATGATAAACTAAAACTCTAAACCCTGGTTTGCTTCTCTGCTGAGTGTTTGAGAACATTTCTGATTGTTGAAATGAGAGTAAATGAGGGAACGTCTCATTTTCTCTGTCTCGTCCTCAGAGGAGCTTCAGAAAACCTGAAATCTCCAAAAACTGCAGATGAAACAGGAAGTTTAAATTGTTGCAGTTCTTAAAGATGGAAATGAGGAAATGAACCGTTTGTTAGTTAATGTAAGATAAACAGAGAACTAGAACTGTTAAACCAGCCACTGAACTTCATTTCTGTAATTTCCCAACTAATCATATTTTAATTAAGAACTACAAGCAAAATAAGTAACATTTTCAGTTCAAAACCATTTTTGCTGCTAAGTTATTGAATAAATAGGCAAATGATCTCAACAACAGATATTTATTGTTTTTAATCTGTTATTCAGGTCTGTGTCTCAGTTTCTACCTCCAGGTTGGACATTTTGGATTCTGTTCTTCTTCATCCACTTTGTGACTGACAGTGACAGACCTGTGGCATGATGCTGCCACCACCGTGCTTGTTCATTTATAAATCACTAAATCTTAAAATCAACCTTCCAGACCTCTCAGCTCTTCTGGTTCTGGTTCTGTTCTGCATCTGAACCAGAACCAAACATGGAGAAGCAGCACTCAGCTTCTATGCACCACAAATCTGAAACAAACTTTCAGAAAACAGGAAATCAGCCGAAACACTGAGCTCCTTTAAATCCAGTTTAAATCAGTCGACTTTGACTTTTAATTCATTTTCATCACTTTCTTTTATTTTGTCAATGTTTCTTTCATGTTTGTTGTGTTAAAGTTTTATCATGTAAATCACTTTGAACTTTCTTGTAAACTTTCATCACCTAAAATTACAACAGAATAGAAATTAGTTAAGTTGCTGCAAAATCATAAATGTTGTAAATGAAACTTTAGAGTTTGCAGAAACAAAACCTCAAAGAACTGAAACAATTTTTAAAGAAGATTTTCACAAATTTCCTCCACAGTGGCAGATTGATGAGGATGAAACTATGAGGCAGTTTTTCATCAGTTTGTTTCCATTTTGATTTCATCTTTGATTAATAACAACTGGAATCTGTTTTTATGTGTTTAAGGTTAAATATAAATTATAGTATAACAACTGTGGCTGCATGTTTTCCAGTTACCTCCTGCATTAGCTGCACAGCTGTGAACTCTCCAGTCTCTGTGTCACAGGAACAGAAATCAGTATTTTACACTCCTGTCAGTTCCTGCTGTAGCTGGATGTACCTGTGGATGTCAGGCTGCACAGAGTCATGAGTGTTGCTGAATTCAGAGTAGAGTTTGTGCAGCATGAAAGCTTTGACTGAAAGTTTCCTGCTTGAGTTGTTCCAACCTTCTCACCTCAGGAAAGTGCCAAAAACTTTTCAACAGAAATTCAGAAAATGAGCAGAAAACAGGAACCATAAAGAATCAGAAAAGCCTGATTGCACTGATGGGTTTGATTAGGATATAAAACATGAAAAAGGAAAGATGTTCAAATTTTACAAAATACAGAACTGACCAGTTTTTTTATCCTCTTTTGTTCTCCTGTCTTTATTTTCCATCTCTGTAATTTAACACTTTGTGACGAGTCCAGAACCGGGTCATATGTGAGCGTTGTGGACTTTGTGCTGGTTTTAAATGACTCTTCAGTGGATCACGTCTATTCCAGGATCCAGCAGCACCAACAGGCCCTGACAGACACGACAAGTTGTCACTTGTGTGCAGGAATGAGATCATGAGGACGTCTGGGCTGATTTGGCACCGCTGCACGTTTTAGACGGATTTCTGCTGTTATGAATAAAATACATCTGTCAGGTTTTTTTTTTACTCAGATGACAAATATAGATGGGTGAAAATCTGAAATATATTTTTGCTTTTGAATGGCTGTAAGACCGAACAGCTTTTTTTTTTTTTTTAAATGGCGTCTTAAATTCAGGTGAATTTGTTGAAATTTCTTGTAATGATATGAAGGTACAGAAAGTTTAACATAAATTAACTCTGCAGTTTAATTTCACACCTCTACATTTAGAAAAGGCCTAAATTTAATTTAAATTTATTTCTAAAGCAAATGAAAACAAAACAGGTCAGGAAAATGTTACCTGGTGACACCAAAGGCAGATATTATTAAATATTTTAGATCATTTTCAGGTTGATTGGAGGTTCTATAAACTCAACATCTGTAATCTGTGACTTTCTGTTTTCCCATGATGCAACACTGGCAGCCATTTCTCTGGCCACAGCCATGTCTCCATGACAACCATTAAGCAAAGGTCTGTTAGAAAACAGATGTATGTCGAAACAAATACATTAAATCATTACAAAATCATCTAAAAATGTTAACAGTTGTTTTAAAAGCTGAAATTCTCAGATTATTGATGCCTCTGAATTTATTAAACTGAATAATAAACAGTTTCTTCTAATATTCAGTCAAGTCAGAGTGATAACTCTTCTGTTCCTCATTGAAACCATGTTGCACTGCTGGGTATGGTGGAGGATCTGTGATGCTGTGGGCCTGTAAACATGAATTATTTTTAATACCAGAACATTTTAATGCAGAAATTGATGGTTTGAGCAGAAACCTGAAGATGGGTTGTGATTGGATGTTTAAGAAGATTAATATTTAATGCTAAAGGAGAAATAACTACATAATTTCCACAAATTATCTCATAAAATGGTCCATCCGACACAAAGCCGGTTCTGAAACTCAGAGAGCCGAACTGAAGACCCAGATGGTCTCAGTGTTTGGAAAAATCTGCTGAAATTACAGGAGGGATTTCATTTTTTTATGGGATTATTGTAAGGAATAAAAATGATTCAAGTGTTTTTCTACATCTTTAGGAACAAACACCAGACTTCTGTCCGTAACAATCCTGGCTTCCACAGGATGAAGCCGTTTGGACTCCAGCCGTTTGGACCAAATGTTTGCAGACTGAGTTTTCCAGCAGATGGTCGGCTGAGATCTGCCTGTCAACAGACTAAAGAGACGCTCAGGCAAACAAAGATTCAGCAGTGAGGATTTGCTGAAGCTTTCTGTCGTGTTTTCATGTTGTCCAGTTTTTATGTTTGATGTGTTGAAGGATTTCATGAAGCTTCACTGCAGCAACTGGAGGATGAAATTAAACGCGGCTCAATTCTCACAGCTGGATGTGAATCCCATCAGTTCCTCCAGTTGGTTAAATTTCACCATCTACCAACAATCAGCCATTGTTAGTGTGGAAGCTGCAGCTTGTAAGTTTTATTTTTAAATAATTTTTCTTTTTGCGTATTTGTTGAAACTGTCACCATGTTGTGACAGTTTGTTATGAGACAGATAATCTGTGAACAGGTTGATCTCCTATCTGAGCTTCTGCTGGAGAAATGCACCAAAAACAACCAATCAGAGCCAGGAGGCGGGTCTTACCGCTGACAGTCAGACTCATGTACTCGCTGCTAATTGTGCTAATGGCAGAGAATCAATTCTTTAACAGGACATTTATCCTCTGTGACTATGCCAACTATCTTTAGCATTTATAACAGGCTGCTACAGTAGCTTCAGCATAGCAAAGAGCAACGGGGTGAGCAGCGCCTCATGGAGAATTATTGACAGCGCTAGGCCCCTCCTCCTGGCTCTGATTGGTTGTTTCTAGTTAGAACTGACAGAAGGAAGAGAAACAAACATTTTCACAGATGATCATCTGTCTCATACCAAACTATCAAACATGGAGACAGTTTCAACAAATAATTAATATTTCTTGTAAAAGTTACAGACTGCAGCTTTAAGAAGTTAAATTAAACAGAACTTAATAATAAAACCGCCGAATAATCGTCTTTAAATGAACAACTGACTTTTATTTCTCCATGAAGTTTCAATACATTTCACAAAATTCTATCTACAGTAAAAGAGAGGCGGAGTCAATCCTGGACACACACACACACACACACACACACACACACACACACACACACACACACACACACACACACACACACACACACAGGGGCAATTTAAAGTAGCTGTTACAATAGAGTTATTGTTTTTTATTCATATTTGTGTTTTGATCCTTTGGCTCAGATTTGTTTTAGATGTCTTGCCGTACCCTTTGTGTTCGTTAGTAATGTGTTGCCGTTTTCCTTTGTTTAGTTTCTTCTATGTTTTGTTCTTTGTGAATTTGGAGTCATTTCGTTCTATGTTCAAAATAAAACATTTCAAATTCTTAGAATAAAACTCTTGGTTTCTTCCAGGCTCCTTCCTCTTATATTAATACTTTGTTTCCATAACTTTCCAGGCACAGACGCCCTCAGGCTGTGGATTCAGCCCCACAACCTTTAAGGTTTCACAAATTCACCTTTTTAAATATTAATACCTTTAGTGCGTTTCCTCAAAAGTCTCCATGCAAGACCTAAAACTTTTTACATTAGTTTTGGGTTTTACGTTTTTAGCTTTCCTGTTGGTGCTTCAGAATCTGTCTGGGGTTCGATTTACCTGCAGGAAGTCACTGAAACTGAATCAAAATGGATGAAAGTTTCATACACACAACATAAATATTTATAGATGAGTAACGGTGGCAGCAGATGGATGATTCCTCCAGCTCATGAAAAACCAGCAGTTCCTGTCACTGCAGCAGACACTTCGTCCACAGCTCTGGATGTCAAAGTTCATCGATTTACAGGCTGCAAGCAGAAAACATGACAGGAGAGAAACAGGAATAAACCTGAAAACAAAGGAATAAAACTACAGAGAGGTCAGAATAAACACTGAGAATCGACTGTGTTTGAAATAAATGCTCTTAGAACTTTTAACAAAAGTTAAAAAACTCCTCAAAACTTTTTTAAATTATTTTTGATAGTATAAAACTGAAGAATTTTCTTATACTGACTTCATTTCTGGCTAAGACTGCAGATTGTAATCCTCCTTTCAGATGATCACCTTTCCCATCATGCATCTGTGAAACTTCTCTGTGCTGATAAAGTAAATGAATGATCTGAACTTGAAGCAGCGCAGCACAAACATCAGCTCCTCTCCGATGGTTCCTCCCTCGTCCTGCTGCAGATGCAGCGATGCAGCATCTTGTATTCGTCCTGTTCTGTCGCCTCCTGGCTGCTGAAAACATCGATCAGATCCCAGCGATCATAACTGCATCCACTGCATGTCCAGCTTCGTTATCTACAGAAATTATAATTTCACAATAAAGTTTATGCTTAGTTTTGATTAGGGTTATTTTTATGCTGTTTCTAAAACTCACAATACCATTTAATGCATTGATGACACTAATTACAGTAAATACAGCAAAAACAATAAGAACCTTTAACATAACATAGTTCACATTTTAATACCATTTTCTTGTGATAAATAGAAATTATCCTTCTATTAGAGAGCTTGGAAAAAAATCCTTTAAAATATTAATAATTTTCCGTACTTGTGAATAGCAGGTTTAACAACTTTCTGTTTATATAAAACACATCTGGTCTATAATATTTATAGAGTTTATTTCAGTTTCATGTCAAACATTGAGCCTCTTCATGGCTCACATGTTGGTCAAGTTGTTTCTCTTCCTGGTCTGCATGTCCTACTGGGACGACTAAACCAAACTATTTTTTAAGAAGTTACTCCACTAAATGTATTTAGTTACGTCCTAATCGGCTCGTTTCCTGTAAACGTTCACAGACACTGGATGGACGTTCTTCAGGTTAAGCTCCAGTTTTCACTTCTCTTTTTTCCTGGTGCAATTATCTTAGTACACTTGAAATAATAATAATAATAATAAAAAAAACTTAGAATAAAATTTTCAGCGAGACATATAGGAGCTTGAATGTTGAATAAAAAGTATTACTGTACTGGCTGATTATTTATAACAGGACATTTTTCCTTTGTTATAAATAAAATAATCAGTGGGACATTTTCATAAATATTAATTAATTTTTGACTTGAAGCAAACTCATCTTATGAGTTAGTTTTGCCTTATTTAAAATGTTCTGAGACGTTAGCACTAGAAAACAGACTAAATCTACTCGGTAAGATTTTGTGTTTTTGTAGTTTATTTTCAGTTTGCACTATTTTCCTGCTCACTGCTACAAATCCCACAGTTACGTCCATATTTCCCTTCAATTCCAGATGAAAACTGCCACATTATTTTCTGGTATTTCTCTCTAATATTTGCAGGTTTTCCTGCTGCTTTCTCGTCTCCAGCCTTTCTATGCGGGTCGGCGCAGAATCAGAGAGCAAAGCTTTGTTCTGGTAGGAGCTGCTTCCTGTCTTGCATTATTAATCCTTGATGTTCACAGTTGACCTGCTGTTCACACACTTCCCTCACAGGATGATGAGTGGAAGAGTGTTTTGTTTGTGTGTAGCAGCGTAAGGGAAGAGAACGTAGCAGGACTGATTTCTGCTCATAAAGTTCCTTCTTTTGGCTGCAAATTGTTCATAAACGGTTTAATCCTCATCAGCGTGTGGAGGTGCAACGCTGCTAATGGCTGTTAGTTCTGTGTGACAAGCTTTGGAAATTGTTCCCAATAATCTGCCTTAGTTCAGTGAGACTTGGCGGCTCATTACGTCTCTAAATGGGACCAGTTTCATCCAAACACTCAGCCACTGGAAAAAAGAAAAAAGCTAATGTAATACGGGTAATTTGCCCAGAAAAGGAGCAGACGGAGCGGAGTGAGCGAGTCGTCACCAGGCCCTGAGAGAAAACTTCTCTGACAACCATATAATGAGCCTCTGAGAGGATCCCACCATTTTATTGTGTCTTTATCTTCTTTCTGTAAACTGGGGGAGTGAGAAGAGCTGGAGGAAATAAAGAGCTGCAGGTTGGGAGCAAATTACCAACGCTTATTTATTCAGAGATGTCTCTCATGGAGCCAGACTCCCATCCTATCACAGGCCAGAGGAGAGAAGAGAAAAGAGATGCAGAAAGGAAAAGGTTGCGTCTTCCTTTAAAAAAGGAAGCAAAGTGTAAATCTGACAGACAGCAATGAGACGGAGCGAGAAACACGGAGGTGAAGAACGAAATTCACTCAAATAGAAGATGTCAGGGAAATAAATTTCAGGAGAAAGTGATAAGAACAAAAGATCAAAGAGTTATTCCACTGGATCCCAGAGGAGGCAGCGAATCGGAGCGGGAGGAGGGTGATGAAACAAGCAGGGTGTTACCAGGGAGGGTGGAGGTTCGGCGAAGTGTCTCCCCTGGGTCTGAGGTGGAGGAGAGGAGGCTCGGTGAGTGGCAGTCCCCCCGCCGAGCAGCTCTACAGGGGGTCAGCTTTCTGTTTGAGAGGGAAAAAAGACAATCTGCTCAGCACCCTCGATAGAACATGGTGTTAATAACGGAGACGCTCCAGGTTTCAGCTGCTGCAGCAGCTTTGTTAGAGAGCTGAGCGGCTCCCGCTAATGCAGACGTCTCCCACCCCCATCATCGCTTTATACACGTCTGAATGTAGGCCACAGAGCAGCAGAGTTATACCAACTGGCCACAGAGCAGCAGAGCAGAGTTATACCAACTGGCCACAGAGCAGCAGAGTTATACCAACTGTTCACAGAGCAGCAGAGTTATACCAACTGGCCACAGGGCAGCAGAGTTATACCAACTGGCCACAGGGCAGCAGAGTTATACCAACTGGCCACAGAGCAGCAGAGTTATACCAACTGGCCACGGAGCAGCAGAGTTATACCAACTGGCCACAGGGCAGCAGAGTTATACCAAC
>CAEFZX010017249.1:0-56954 GCA_903066825.1 Alfaro cultratus
AAAATTGTTTTTGGCAATATTTTTGGTTCATGAGGGCAAGTGTGAGAAAGTAAGACATAAGACATAAGAAACTTTATTGTCATTCACATCACATGTGGTACATGTGATGATAGTCTTGTGAGAATAGAGTCATAATTCTTTATAGACTTTATTCTGGTAATATTACAACTTCAGTCTTGTATTATTACGACTTTATTCCCATACAAGTTTATTCTCATAATATTACAACTTTATTCTCATAATTCTATGAATTTATTCTTGTAATTTTATTTTATTTTTAAATTATTATAAAACTCTTGTCATAACTTGAAACAGCTGACTGACTTAGTAGTGTGAGATTCATCACACGCCACACACTACACTGCAATAACAACAAAAAATAAATAAAAATAAAGATTTCAAAAGGGCACTTTTTGTCCTTAGGAGAAGCAGCCAGATGCTCTAGCGCAACCTAGTGTTTATTTGTGTACACCCTGGTGTTCACACTTCTTATTTTCGTCACCTTAAGTTAAAAAAAGAACAAACTCTAAAGCAAATTGTGATAAAACCTAAACATGTTTGTATTTGACAGATCTAAATGCTAAAATTATTTTTTAAGAGCCGTCCACTGCTCCAGCTAAAGTAAACCAATAGCGAGCAGGTGAAGCGTCCAGCAGCCAAACCTTTTCCTCAGGAAGAAGCAAAATACGAGCTAAATGGAAACTGGAAGCTATTATTTCATTGGAAATCATAAAACCTGCCCAGAAATTATTCCCCCTTCTTTCACTAGAATAAACGTCAGACCTGTGAGTATTTTCCTCGACTTTCAAGGTTCACTGTCTGTAAGACATTTTATTTCCCCAGGACTTTGGCATTATTGGTTCTGCTGTACATGTCCATGGAAAATATTTGAAAAGCTCGCAAAATGGAAAGTTTATACAAAAAACTACCATTTGTTTTTAATGACAATAACAGAACTTTATTTGACCGTTCTACACAGGCAGCATTTAAGTGTCGGGTTTCTTGAGGTAAGTGTACATCTACTTGGGAAATGTATAAAAATTTGAGCCTTTGCAGCTGCTTTTTGTTTCCTACAAGTTGGACCAAAGATTCTCAGATAAACTGAATTTTCACCTTCTCATTTCAAAGCATTTGATCCGCTCTAACTTTTACATAATAGCAAAAAGTGTAGATTAAGTGATCAATCTTGTATAGATTAAGTCATTCATCTTTTCTTCCAGCCCAGACTCTGTTTCTCCAGACTCTGAAACCTTGATTTTCAGATAAAACACTGAGCTTGCTTTCATCTGTAAAGAGGACTTTAGTCAACAGATCAACAGGGCAGCACTTTTTCTCCGTACCCAAAGTGAGACGCTTCTGGCGTCTGTTTCAGAAACATCTCATCGCCAGAACAGCGTCTTTCCTGAGGATGTCTGGGGCAAATGGACATCAGTCAAGTCAGCATATGAATATATAGGTTATAATGTAACATTTAATCACTCTTAATATTCAAAATTGTGGTTTAAACTAAATTCTGGATATTCATTAGATGAAAGCCTGCAAATTATGATTGGCATCACATCATTTAAAGGGGAAGTAGTATATAAAAATCAACTTGCATCATGTTATAAAGTCGTTCTTTCATTAAAAACACACCTTGAGTGTCGCTTTGATTCTTTCATGCATGTTTTGAGGAATCCTTGAATCTCCGGTGGCAACCATTCAGGGGTTCCTAAACCCGTGGTCTCATCCAGTGATGTCTTTGTCATGTTTCCACTCAGCTCCTTCAGACTAGCCACTAGTAAGCAGCAATTAGCAAACGCCTGGTAGAACTGCGTATCTGTGGCGCTCAGGAACAGATGTAAACAACAAAGAGACAAGTGTGTTGTGACGACTTCCTGAAGGCGGAGCTTCAGAAAGAGCAGGAGCTTCTTAAAGAGGCAGAGGCCCGATTTAAAGGCGTTAAATTAGGAAGTAAAATCTCATTTATGTTATGTTTAATTTATACCGATTTTTCATAATCTAAAAGTTGCTTGATTTTGCTATAAAATGGCACCATGTACCTGGAAAGACATACTGGCCCTTTAATAAATCTTAGTTTCACTTTTTAAACTAACGTACTGATATAACCCAACATCTTTCCATGACATTCAAACTTTACCTACACATTAGTGGCTAATTTTGTACATTTAGTTATTGTTTTAATTGTCTACAGGTAAATAAGTCACAAAATTTCCAGATTTAATGTCGACACGGACGGAGGATCTCCTCGGACCAGAACCGTCGCCGTGTCGACCGTTGGTCGCCTCAGCAGACTCAGAATCAGTGAACGACAGCCGATGCATGTCCATATGATCTTTAATGTCAATATATACAGACCTTGAAAGAAAAAAATAGAATTTTAAAAATCAAATGAAATAAATACAATATCATACAATTTCCACAATGTCTTTTTGAAGAGATATCGATGGAAATATTTTTTTCTTGAATTCAGCCTCTGGTTCGACGGGGTGCGTCCCGTCCCCCCCAGAGAAATCCCTCCACCTCCACCACATGCTCTTCATCTCCATCATCATCATCAGACACGTTTACTTAGAGATATATATATAGACATATTCATATATATATATTTATATATTTTTTCAAAACAAGTCTTTCTACTTTGATTATAACATCATATAACCTTCAAATTCTTGGTATTTCCATGTATCCATCAGCAGCTTATGTAACCTTAACTGATACCTCTGCAGTATCACAAACATGAGTCAAATGGAAAGTTTCTAAAAGGGAAAATGAAACACAGGTTCGGTTCAAACATGCATTTATGTTCCCAAAAGTGCTGGTAAATGATTTTGATCCTGAGGGACGTTTTTTTCTTCTCTTCTTCTTCTCCTTTTAAATCTGCGACAAGCAGAAACCCCTCAATCATTTTAGTGGAGGAAACAGTCTTAACATGAACCTCGGTCAATATCATCTTGCCACCACCCTCATTTCATTACTTCATTCTGAAGAAAAAAATAAAAACAAAACAACTGAGTTTAAGAGTGGGGGGGCAGAAAGCAAACATGGGAAGGGCGAAGGAACCGAGGAGGATGAGTGACGATGAAGAGCAGTAGGGGGAGGGAGGGGGCACAGTTTGATGAAGCAGCTTTGAATCAGCCAATCACAGTGAAGGAGAACGTCAGCTGGTGTGTTTCTTCCCCGACAGGAGGAAGAGAGAATGGAAAGGCGAGGAGGGTAAGTGCATATGAAAGCTGTGGAAATAAATACAAGTCTGTCTCCCCAGCAGTAACAGGTGTGTGTGTGTGTGTGTGTGTGTGTGTGTGTGTGTGTGTGTGTGTGTCGTCTATACCTCTTTGGCCGACTTCAAGGTGTTTTGTGTTTCTTGTCTGCTCTGTGAGCGTTTTATCCGAGTGCTGGACGGGTCAAATAAATTATCTTTTGAAAACAGAGACGGTCAGGGTTTGGACTGGCCAAGGCTCGGTCGTGTTTGCATGCTCTTGTGTGTTGGCAAGAGGGAGGCCGAGAACCAGGAGGATGAGCGTTTTCTCTGTGTGTGTGTGTGTGTGTGTGTGTCTACATGTCTGTTGAGGTGAGTTTCTTCATGCTGCGTCTCTGGGCTAAACTGGAAGCCGCCACGGGCTCCAGCACCGGCTGACTGGTCTTCTGACTCAGCGCTGAATAAGTTGCAGCCATGGCTCCCTGGGAAGAAAGAAAAACAAGACGAGAACTATGAATACTAAAAACCTGCAGATTTCTGTCCTTTTAGCCCATTTAAAATCTAAAATGACTTAAAAAAAATACTGACTTTATAGTGTTTAGATATGACATCAAGAACGTAAGAAAGGAAGGACAAAAATAAAAAAGGAAAGTAAAGCAAGAAAAGGAGGAAGATACAGAAGAAAGGAAAGCAACTATTAGATTTTATTTTAAATAAAAAAAATTCTGACCTTAATTACCTTTTATTATACTCATCTAAACATGGAAAGAAGAGCAAGATCCATACTATGTACTGTTCACAGTATTCACATGATTTTTTTTAGGGCTAAAGCGATCAATTGGATTAATCGGCAACTAATCTAGTAATTGATCAATCGTTAGCTGGGGAATACAAACTCAAAAGAAGGCCATTTGAAATAACAGCATAACTAGAGCAGTAATTGAGTCAAAAATTACCAACAAAACCAAAAAACAATCTGGACATTTTGCATTTAAGACAAAAAAAAGTTTGACTGTAAATATACTTTAAATAGTGAAAAACATTGTACTGCAAGTATGTTCTCAGAACTGCTGAAGTGTTCAGATCAGGACAAAATAGTCCAAAAATAGCGAAGTGGAAGGAAAACAATCTGTGGATTTTATTTGTTTTTTTCTAAGCAATTAAAAATCTGAAAAGTGCATCAGACATTTTTATTTCACCTCCTGAGCCGATGCTTTGTAGAACCATCGTTTGCTGCAGTTGAACCTGCATGTCTTTTTAAATTTGCCTGGACCAGCTTTGCACATCTAGAGGTTGACGCCCATCCCTCTGTGCTCAATAACTCATGCTGCGTCCGATTTGGGTGGAGAGATTTGAAGTTATGATGCGTAACTATAGCAACAATGATTTTTTTTCCCAAGGATTTGGACAACAGACTGGACTGGAGATGCAACAGTGAAGCCGTCTATAAGAAGGGACTTTTCCAGGGAAGACAGAGTGTCTTCAGTCAGAGGGTTCTTCAGAGTCCCTGTGACACAGACAGCTACAAGGGATCTTTCCTGCCAACAGCCACTGCAATCTACTCTTTGAAGAATCTGAATTAATGAGTTACAACATTTACTTGCCCTTTGGGATCAATTAAGAATTTTTGAATTTGAGTTCTTTATTTTTTTAATGGCTGATTAATATCGCAAAATGTCAAATACCTTTAAACTTTGAATTCACAGATAAGTTGAAAAGGAGGCATCATGAATGTAAAGCAGGAGCAGAGAGGAGGAAATTTAAACAATACTTTACGTTATACATAAGTGGTAAAATGAGATTTTTAGTAAACAAATTAAATGAATTCCAAGAGCTAATACGGGCCCAGAATACCAGGAATGCAGTGTTTTATGCTATGAACCATTCCTGCAAGTTCACATCCCTAACTCCAACATCAGGGATATTTCTTACCTGCTGTCTAGACCGTTACTCCGTGCACTAGCGGAACAAGTCAGAGTCGGGCCAGGAGCGGTTCTAATGACCGGGCCCTTTATACCCAAATAATAAAGCTCAAGATAATTTCACTTTACAACATAGACATGCCTGCAACAGCGAATCTTATAAGTTTCACCACTACAGAGAGTGACTGTCATTCTGAAATCCATCTGACATGAAGTACAACAAACCAAGAGAACAGAAACATCAGGCTGCTGGTCACTAATGATGAAATAACACAAATTCAAATCAGTTCAGAACTGCATTGGGTTCAGATCATTTTGACAGTTTATCAATTTTCACTCAGAGCCTGGAGCAGCTAGCAACTGCTGAAGCTATGTTTATTGTTGACGCGTTGAATCGAGCACGCAGCAGCGAGTTGAAGCGGGTACGCAGCGGCACGCGCCGCATGTGCAGCAACTCGTCTGGATGTCTGAAACTCGCCGCCGTTCACACAAACTGGACGATCTGGAAGATGCTCTTCCAGGCGGCTCCAATGTAAACCTTAACTGACTGGACCACTCTGTTACATGACCGTCATTTAACGATGCCTGTAGCTCCTCCATTACATTTCGGATTGTCGTCCTGCTGGTAGCCGAACCTCCACTGATGCCGCCGAGCCGAAGCCGTCTCTGAGAAACGCTCTGTCGGCCAATCAGCCGAGGCGCTCCGGACTCACCTTGACGAGGTGCGGGGCGTCGTGGCGTGTGAGCTGGAAGTGCGGCAGGTTGTCTCTGCACGTGATCCAGGAATGCTTCAGAACCTGCTCGGCCGTGTATCGCTGGTGGGGGTCCACGTGGAGCATGTGGGACAGCAGGTCCTGCAACGGCAATGGCAACAGCTCAGTCGGTACGGTTTAGGGTTAACGACCGGTTCCGACGGCGCTTCCCCCTCCGTTAACGCAAAAGGTTCATCGATTCAGCAAATCGACGAAGAACAGTAAAATATGGGAAATAAACAGGATTTGAGAAGGAGAGGAGCCCTTCCAGTCGGTGTACCTTGGAGGAGTCCGATACGGTATCCCAGTTTCCACCGGTCAAAGAAAACTTCCCCGATCCTATCCGCAGAAGAATCTCCTCCGGTGTGTCATTTGGCCCGTTAGCGAACGGTGTGTACCTGGACGCCACGAACGGAAAGTCGCCTTAGAAAAGTCACTTTATATGGACTCGTTTCACACAGCCATGTACAGCGAGTGATTATTTCGTGGCTGTGTAACAAACTTCCAGAAAACTGCAAAACAGCCGAAACACTGAGTTCCTTTAAATCACCTGTTTAGATCTGCTTTGGAAGCACAACAAATGAAACATTGACCAACATGTTGAATGTGTATTGATCATTGTGATAACTCATCAAAATGTAAAGTTACCGTATGTTGTTTTCATGACTTTTTTAATTTTTGTGTTTTCGGGACGTAAAGAACTGCCTGATCGCTGAAATGTGCCGCACAAATAAACTCTTCTGCTTGGTTTATGCTCCAATATAAGATTCTATTTTCATCATATCTAGGTTATTTACACATTGACACATTTGTAGTACTTTATTCCTTTCATCTTTTAATTGGTGCCAGCAGTTTTGAAGGCATTCCATTGAAAATGCTGGTTTGTTTAGGAATAATTTAATCCCTCTTACCCTGCCAACATGGTGTACAGAAGAACTCCTAGACTCCATATATCACAGGCGGCATCATAGCCTTGTCGCATTAGTACCTTTAAAAAACAGAACAACAACAACAACGCGTAAGCAAAACAGATATTTTTATACCAGATTTATTTCCCAAATTTAAATCCTGCGTTCTGGGAGAGCTACTGGTTTTCTCACCTCTGGTGCCACAAAGTTAGCCGTGTAGCAAGGGGTCAGCAGCAGCCCGTTTCCTCCTCGGAGCTGCTTGGCGAACCCAAAGTCACAGATCCTGATGGAGTCGGGATTCCCAGAGTCGTCCATGTAGAGGATGTTGCTGGGCTTCAGGTCTCGATGTACCACCTGAGGAGAAGCAGGAGATCGTACACGACGAGTCAGAACACCCCCTCCGTCTATATGTGTGTGTGTGCTGAAGTGCTGCCTCACCCCTTGGCAGTGGAGGTAGTCGACGGTCTTGGTGATGGTGTAGAGCACAGCGCTGGCCTCTCTTTCAGAGAAAAACTTCTGCCTTAGGATCCGGTCCAGCAGCTCCCCGCCCTTCATCAGCTCAGTCACCAGGTACACGTACCTGTCCTCATCGTACACCTGCAACACACACACACACATGTGTCACTCAGGAGATTGTTTTTTTTTATTTAAATCTATATTTTTGTTACAAATGCTTGAAAGTTCACAGGTAATTGTTACCGACATCTTTCAGAGTGATGATGTTGGGGTGCTGTCCGTATCGCATCAGGATTTCAATCTCCTCTGACGGGTCCCTCTTACTTTTATCAATGATCTGGAGGGAAACAAAAAAACAAACCAGAAGTGAGTTAGTTTCAAGGCTAGAAAAAATAATAATAACAATAAAAAAAACCCATTTTCTTCAAGCAAATTAAAATGAAAAACAAATGCAAAGCTAAATCTACACTGCCCTCTGCTGGTGGGCCAACTAGATTCAACATCACAGGCTCAACTACAAAAACAAACATTTACACTCACTTAAGCAGCTTCCTGGAAACACTGATTACACTGATGCCGTTACAAAAGAGTCTGAGTAAAAACAAGCCATGAAAATGCTACCTTCACAGCATAATCAGCTCCAGAGACCCTGTGCACGCAGCGTTTGCAGATGGAGTACGAGCCGACTCCGATGTCTTCCTGGAGCTCGTACAGATCGGAGAACTTGGTTGAGCCCCCGTGCACCTGCAGCGGACGGACGGCAGCGAATTTTAGATTTAGATACATGCAGCCACAACCAAGGATAAGGGAATAGTCACTCCAACACCTGGATATAAGATACCAAAGCTCCTCTGACAGCCGATGAGCAATATAATGATGAAGATATCTCATGAGTTCACATCTGTTTCGAACAAGATTTTTAACGACTTATCGCGTGAACAAACACATCCACGTGTGATACTTATCTAATGGGAAACACAGCAATCGCAAAATTGATTTATCTTTTTCTTTTGACACTATCCAAATATCGTAATGGAAACACGGCTGCTGTTTCACTACAGCAGCCTAATTAAATTCATCCAGGTGTTCAGTGCACAATTTGAATAATTTATTAGAAGACTTCTGCTGGGCTTGGCTCTGTAACAATCACACAACAAACAACCTCAATAGTGTTTACAACAGGAATGTGATGCCATGACAATGATTCCAAACATGCAGTCGGTCCTGGTGAATGGCTGACATCAAGGCATATTGATATGCTGGAATGGCCTAGTCAAAGTCCAATTGAAAATCCTTGCCGAGATTTAAAGGAAAAAAATGTTGAGACAGAGAAAGTATTGACACGAGAGTTGAATGAATCTGCAAAGCACACTTTTCAGATTTGAACGAGTGACAGAAAGGAAATCAATGTATTTTTCTGCTGCTAGACTGTAATTATTATCACTAGCAAATGTTTCCTACATTGCAAAAACACAAAATCTTACCAAGTGTTTTAGTTCCAGTTTCTATGGCAAATGTCTTACTACGCCTGAAATAACAGAAAACTAACTTACGACTAACAAAATATAGGAGCTTGTTTTAACAAAATAATTCCTTAATACTGATGAAAAGGCACTAATACCACTAGCTGATTTTTTCACTAAAACCATGTGACAAACATCTTCTTATAAGTGAATTAATCTGCCAATGGAGTTGTACTTTTCCATCAATACTAAGGAATCATTTACTTAAAACAAGCTCGGTTTTCTTGCTGAAAAGCTACTTCTAAGTTCATTTTGCCTTATTCCAAGTGTAGTAAGACATTTTCACTGGGATCTTGTGCTTTTTGCAGTGCGACTTACTCAAGCGAAGGTGTGGCAGAGGACTTGTGGGCGTTCACCTGAACTATGGGGAGAATGCTGAGCAGCGGGGAGCTCTTGTTCTCGTCCATCGGAGCCGGAGCGACGAAGCTGAAGCCTTTGAAGAGTTGGTGGGCGTTGGCGCTGGGTGGGATGCCCGGGGAGTCTGAACACACAGAAACCACCCGTCACACGGACAGACGGCCGGTAAAACCGTTTCCATGGCTACAGGAGCAACTTCTCGTTTAAAAGAAAAAAATATATATTTAATTTGGACGTGTGTACCTTTAGGCGTTTTTGCAGTGAACTCGGGGTCGAAGCAGAAAGTGTCGTCCGGTTTACCAGCTGCGGGCTTGAACGGGGGCTGGAGTTCTCTTCTGAACAGTTTCTAGATGGAAACACACACACACACACACATTAACACAAGTCAAAAATCAAACGCTAACACATGCTGGATGGAGGGTGAGAACATGCGTTCAAGAGATGTCAAGCGCTCTCACAGATTAACCCCCTCCAATTCCCTGAACGGCTAACACCGGCCAATAGCGTCCCGCCGGCTCTTAAACGCTCACACAAGGTTATTAGTGCACACACAGCGAGAACTGGACCGCTGCCCAGACTCCCACACACACACACATAAAAAACCTAGCTCCTGTGGCCAGGACTGATGGCCACTGGTTATGAAGCCAAACGATTGGAAGGTGTGAAGCCTCAACAGAAGCTGTGGAGTGGTGTGTGTGCTCGTCTGTGTGGGATTGTGAGAAACATGAGCGAGCGTGTGTGTGTGTGTGTGTGTGTGTGTGTGTGTGCTCACATTCCAGTCGATGGTGGAAAAGAAAGCGTGCCGTTTGATCTCCTCCACTCCATCAGACCCGGCCCCTAAAGACACAAATCATTTTGGTTCAGTTAACCTGAATTCATTATTAGTTTTCTTTATTTCTCTCTCTCTCTCTCTCTGGTCGTCTGCAAGTCGTTTTACCTGGATGCTAAATAGTCAACAACCTGCAACTAAGAGGTTCGTGTCAACAGTCGGCCTCCTTACCCAGTCTGTTAGCGGGGTTGCGTTTAAACAGCATTCGCAGCAAACTCTGGGCTTCCAAACTTAGGAACTGTGGCATTCCCAACTTAGCTCTGAGTGGGAAGAGAAACACGGAGCAACAAGTGAACGTGGGCAACGAGAGAGGCAACGAGAGGAGGCAACCGAGGTTCGCTACCTACAGACTGCGCACATTCACAACGTGCCATTACGCAAGTCGGAGCGTGACACTTGGAAGGACTCACTTGAGAATCATGTTCATGGTCTCGTTCCGGTCTTTCCCTTGGAAAGGTAACGTCCCCGTTAGCATCTCAAACTGCAAATAAACATTTAAAAACCTCAATTAGATTTTTAAAAATGTACAGAATACAATTTTTTTCACTTTAAGATAAACTTCCATTGTGTTTTTGTGAGATTTGATGAGACAGGCCAGTAAAAAAAGTAGAGTGTAAATGTAAAATGGATGCAAACAGAGAAAGTTTTACTTTGCATGTTTACAGACTGGGCGACAAATTGATTTTAATCCATTGATTAAAATTTTTTGAAGATTTTGTTTTTGGAAATTTTGTACCCTCCAACGCACTACTTAGGTTTCCATAGTTTCCATAGTTCAGAGTGATGTCAGCACACCCAGAGCCGCCATCTTGTTTGAAAAAACCTGTTTTACAGCTTCCATTTGTTTGGACTTTGAATTCAGGTCGGATCTCCGACAGAAGTAGCTGCTGCCTTTTTCTTTAAATTAAAAGAATAAAGGGATACTGTTACCACAATAAAGTCGTAGTAATACGAGTTAAAATAATATGGAAATAAAGTCATCATTTTATGAGAACCCCAACACGAAAACTATCAAAAAAAACTAAACTGTTTAGAAGTTGTACTTTGGTACTGTTTTTACAGATAAGGAAATAAATCTTTTAACACATTAGCATCAAATTATCATCACTGGTAGGGTTTTTAAAAACAAACAATTATACAAACAGTAGTTTATTATGAAGGAAGAACTGCATGAACTGAGCCGGTTACGTCAGATCCTGTTTACTCTATCAAAGCTTCTTTTCCCTGATAAAATAACGTTTTTCTCTTCATTTCAAGACGTTTCGGTAAAATTGCGCAATTCTGGTAAAACTGCATCTTTATTCTATTATTTTGACTACGTTCTCGTAACTAAAAAAAAAATTCTCTCGCCTGACTAATATTTCTTCCTACAACTCACAAAAGGGATGATTGAAATAAAAGCCACTTTTTGAAAATATTTCCTCATTTGCAATTTTTTTTATTAAAGAAAAAAAAAAAAAACTAAGTGAGGAAGAAAAAAAAAATTCAATTGAATCTGGCCTAAAAAAAAAATTTTAATCAGATTTTATTTTTAAGCCATATCGCCCAGACTGAGTGTTAATAATGTTTAGGGTTATTTTCCTAATGGAAGATGTCTGTGGCTGCAACTTGACAGAAAGTGAAACGGGTCACACTTCTGTGTTGAATATTAATATGAAGTGAATAAAAACACATCAAGTTATGAAGCGATTCTGGCGAGCTGACGCACCATAAGTACTCCCAGAGACCACCAGTCTGCGCTCTGCGTGTGTCCTCTTCTGTTGACCACCTCAGGGGCCATATACTCCACCGTACCACAGAAGGAATACGCCTTCTTATCAGCATCTACTGACTCTTTGCTCAAGCCAAAGTCTGCACAGAAAGGAAATAAAATAAGGGAAAATAACATATGATTTTGTTTTTTACCAACAGGATAAAATCTGCATTAGCTCTTGGATAATATTTGACACCAACAAGTTGATGTAGTGTTTATAAAAGTAAGAATTGCCAACTTAAGCATATGGATGACAAACACTTCTAAACAAGATGTTACAGAGCTCAAAAAGGCGTACCTGTTAACTTTATATGTCCAGCTTCATCGAGTAAGATGCTGAAAGAGAAGTTATGACACGGTTCAGCTTCAAACATCCATTTTCAGGAGAAGCTCTTAAGAAACAACACGGTGTTTCCTTTTGTGTAAAACACTTGACACACAGCAGACCTCGAAGTTGAGAGGTTTTTGTTTTTGCAGAGTTCTGACAGATCAAAGAGCTACACTTCAACTCACATTGAAAGAAAATTTTAAAAAAAACTTTTTCAGCAAATTCTGCTGGAAATGGCACCAATATAAGCTCATTATAGGTCTGTTTATTACTAACTTACAGCTTTTAAAGAGACATTTAATCCAGGTTTTTTATCCTGGAATCAACAAGTGATTTGGGAAATTGTTAAAATTTAGAGCTGGCTGCAAATGTTTGAATCCTTTACAAGTTTCTTACGAATCACACAGAGTAAAAAAAAGTAATGTCTCAATTTGTAAAGAACACTTAATACCCGAACTGGAAGACAATTGAAATATCCAAAATAAAACAAGACAAGTGAAATAACTAAATCAAATAGAAATAATTTTAAAAAACACACAAATAACCAAAACCATAAAGAAATCGGATTATAAATATGCAAACAAAATTGCCTTTCAAATAAATATCAATGATCAAACTGGAAACGGTTGAGCTCATTTTAATTTATCATGCGATTCATTGACTAATTGCTCATTGTTTCAGAAAGAAAAATCTACCACATGTTAAGGACGGAGAGGGCAACAACATTAAAAACCCTCCAAAGTCAGCATGTAGAGACTCAACTTCTGATTCTGAAATCATTTATAAATACATCCAACATATTCTGTGTCTCACTGTTGTGTTATTCTAAATAGCCTAAATTTATGTAGCGATTGACATAGATATAGACATGAAAGAATAGATATATAGAGAGAAAACTTGAAATCCAAAAAACATCTTAAAAAGTTAACTCTACCATTACTGGTTCAGTTTCAAGGAGAATTAAGCCATAACTTTGCAAAAACTGCTAACATCAAATATTAAATAGCAGTGATTTAATTTATGTGATTCTTCATCTATAATTCTGACCATATGTGGAATTGTGAAAACTTGTTGGAAATTCAAAACTGTGCCTTACTTGATTTTATTTTTTTAATCGTCCAAGTTATGCACTGTGTAATCGCTCCATTCTGAGAATACAACTTTAATAGTAAAATAACGTGACATAAAAGGCCTATGACTAGTGCACGCAAAATTCCCACTGGCACTAAATATTCAGAACAAATAGTCATTGTAAAGATAAAAAAAACTCAGTAAAAAAATTAATTCAAACAACAACAACAAAAAAGAAGAAGTAAATATACATAATAAAAAATAAAAATACAAGTATTCTAGACTGAAACAGTTTCCGAATACAAAATTTCTAACACTTTCAAGTAAAATTATCAGTAACCTGAGACATATAAGGTTACTGAACTGCACATATGTGGTGCAGTTCAGGTGTTGTGTACATGCAAACAGGCCAGAAATCATTCATACTTCTCTGGCTTGAGATCTCTGTAAACTATGCCCAGGTTGTGCAGATGGTCGAGGGCCAGAGCCAGCTCTGCAAGGTAGAATTTCACATCTTCCTCTGTAAACATAACCTAATAAGAACTGGAAAGATTTACTCTCTGAACTCCAAGGAGAAATTCAGCAGCAAGAGTGAAAACACACAAACAAAATCGACATTGAGCAGCAGTTGTCACAAAACAGGCAATGTGGTCACAACATCGACATTTCAGAGAGGCGACTCGACTCGACGGCGCCGCGTTGTTTGTAAGACGAGGTCAATCTGGAGAGCGGATGCTCGTTGTTTGAGAGCTGAAAAAGCATCAGGAGAGAGTCGTGCTGAGCTGGTAAGTGACCAGCATCTGCTGATGCAAATGCATATCTACAATAGAGTCCGCTTCCCAGACATGATTTGAAAAAGTACAAGCAGTCAGAAAAACAGTCGGGGGCAAATGAGTTGGCAGCACTCACGCTCGTATAATAATGATAAAAAAAAATACAAATAAAAAAAGCATAGCACGCTAAATCTGCACCAGCTCAATTTGTAGCTGTCATCTAAACTCCTCTGGGTTTAGGGATGAGCATCGAGGCATCTGCTGTGTTGATTTTACACAAACATGACTTGGAAATAAATATGTAAGAAAGTAAAAGTAAATACAGATATTTATGAATGAGCTTACCTCTTTGGATAAGCGAGTGAATACATCCCCTCCCCTGAGAAAGTCCAGTATTAAATACAATTTCCCTTCTGTCTGAAAGGCTGCAGAGGTAAAAAAATAAATAAATAAATAAATACAAAAATATCAACTGAAGTGCTCAATAACTGCTCAACAGCCTCCAAAATATTTTAATGAAATATACTGAAAAGGATAAGAAAAGTTTCAGTGACCGTCAGCAGAGTCATAGGAAATGTATTTGATTAGGTTTGCTGGTTTGATCCTTTTGGAGCGTATATGTTTCTTAACAGAATGCCAAGCAGGAAAGAAAACAGCAATGATCTTCATGAAGCAATTCCTGTTGACAAGGACTCTGGCAACAGCTTCCCAAACAGGCTGAAGTCCAGCATTCCAAACATTTAAACGACGGTCAATATAATTCAAATTTCAGACAATACCAGGCTCAGAGAAATTGCTTGAAGGCCAATAACTACATGTAGAGTGTCTGCAGGTTTCAATAAGTCAAATTTAAGATTTTTTAAGACCTTTCTGATGCCACATCAATAAAATTTAAGACAAAAAACTATAATTACAGAGGGTGATTGGGGAATTCTGCTGCGTTACACTGCATGTCTGTCTACAGCAGGGGTCTCAAACTCCAGTCCTCGAGGGCCGCAGTCCTGCAACTTTTAGATGTGCCTCTGCTGCACCACACCTGAATAGAATAATCAGGTCATTAGCAAGGCTCTGGNTGGAGAACTGATCTACACAAGGAGGAGGTAATTAAGCAATTTCATTCCAGCGTTTTGTACCTGTGGCACATCTAAAAACTGCAGGACTGCGGCCCTCGAGGACTGGAGTTTGAGACCCCTGGTCTACAGCCTTAAGTATCTTTATGAAAACAAATATCTCTGCCACATTGTTTTTGGAAAACAGAAACATGCGGTTTCAGAAAAATTTTCATCCACATGAACTCGCACAAGTACGCCAGTGAGTGTTTTAAACATGCCACACCCATAGGGGGCAGTGTAGCACAAAGCTGAAACCTATGAGCCAATCAGATTGCTTCAAAACAACCATGACTTCCTGTTGGGAATTAAACAGATAAGTAGATTGAACTACTTTTTAAATAGAGAATTTGAATATAAAGTTAATAAAACACAAGACAATGTCGATTGGGAGTCGTATCAAAACAAGTATGTGGATATATTAGCGCAGTGTTTGTTGCAAACCGTAAATTTCAGTTTTCTCATTTACACACGCAAACACAAATACAGTTTTCTCAAATTTCCATATTTTATAAATAATCATTTTTGGTGATATTAAACTAAAGGTAAATTGTTTTTGTGTGGATGAAAATGCATAAAAACACTTCAGTTTTCCCAAATATCCATCTATGTATGGACTAAGCAGAAAACATAATTTTCAAGTTACTATTGATAAAGGTGGTGAACAGTTAGCGTCAACTTCAGTTTCTCATATGACAGAACCGACTAGCTTTACTCTTATAAGTGTGTACTTGTCTGTTTCTTACCATAGTGCAATTTCACTATGAAGGGATGATTAACTTCCACTAAAATGTCTCTTTCCATCTTAGTGCGAACTCTGTCCCTGACTGGAGAGACAACAGAACATACTTAGAAAAATCCACAAAAGTCAACTTTTTTTTCCCTGCTTCGATACGATAAACACAGCATTACCTTTCAAAGATGCTTTTTTTAGTACTTTCATTGCATATAACTGTCCGCCATCTGGACCCACGACCTTTCGGACGAGAAACACCTGAAAGCGAAAGAGAAAACACTCAAACAGGGAGGCAGACGTCAGCTCTGACAGGAGCACTCTTGATTACTTTCCTTACCTTGCCAAAAGAGCCCTGACCGAGGACTTTAAGAAGTTCAAACTGAGACGGATCCGCTTTCTCACAGCCCTCTTTCACATGATGGGTGATGGGGATCTCTTTGTACGTCCCGTCTTCCTGCGCGAACAATGTCGGGATGAGACGGAAACGCTCGCACACGCGGGGTGGAAGGTGAGCCGCCGCTACTTACACAGTGTGAGAAAGACTCTTCCTCCTCCATTGGCTCGTCCATGATCTGATGTCCATTGACCTGCGGCCACATCAGCAGAGAAAAATCATCAGCCCAGTCGACAGCACCGGACAACTTCTCAAAGCCTGCTCATCGTTGTTTCTTTTTTTTTGTTTTGTTTTTTTTTTTCGTCGGGGGCGAGAATATGACTGCAGCTGCCGCACGCCCACACGCATGATGGAAGATTGAACAGATGAAATCCATGAGTCACATGCGATACGGCCGCGCTTTTAACTCCTCAAAACCGAGGCTGTATTTGTTGTCAAACAGTATGGAGTCCATACTTTAATCTGGCCCAGCTGTCTGGCTCTCGTCCGGGCCCCCGTAAAGCCCCTCGGTATTAGCATTCTGCCTTAATCCCCGGCCGGCGCAAAAACAACACCTCTGACCGGCCACGCTCGGCGTTCAGCCTCGACTCGATGCAGCTCCTTCTGCCAATGATGAAAACACGGGAGTTTTATTTTTCTGCTTTAATTTACTGACATTTACAAAAAGGAGGAGTCTGTTTCATGTCTCCTTTCTTCACTGGGAAAAAAAAAGAAGAAAAAAAAAAAGATTTATTTTAGAAATAAACGCAACAAATCAGGAGCTGGGTGAAAACCAAACACAACAAGAAAACTAGAATAATATCACCGTCAACATTTCACCTCAGCCTCAGCATTGTGTATTGAGGCCAGTGTGTTTGTGTGTGCTGAATTTCAGCAAGGCTCTGAAGAGGGAGAATGAGTCATAGCCGCTACGCGAGCCCACTCGGTGGGCGGAGCCACCGGCATACACTCGTGTGCATCCAACACAACGGAGGCCAGCGGAGCACGTTTCAGCCGCAACGGTGCAAACATCCAGATTATTAAAAGGTGAACCCGTCTGAGCCCAGCAAGGCAGCTGAACAGACTCCAAAAAGGAAAGAAGAAGAAGAAGAAAACAACAACCACCTTTGTGCAACCGGTTAAGATGTAAACATCCAGGCCCGGACAAAAAGCCTGGGCAACGCTTGTGTCATAATTCACACATTCACTCCCACCTTTGCTGTGGCTCATCGCGGCTCGCAGCCCACACTCGCAGCACACCGAGGCGAGCCTTTTTCAGCCCCCCTTTCAAACCGTCGCAAAGACATCTAATCTTGAATTCACAAAGATAGATAAAAGCCAAAAGCGAACTGAAGAGGATGAACACTCAAAGTTTAGAATAGAAAAGTGATGCCTCATACATCAGTGAATCGCTGCAGTTATCAGCGATTCACATGCCACAGGTGGAGGATCAAACTTGTAAAAGTCTAAGAGATTAAAGTCCCAAAGGTCATCAGTGATTGGCTAAAATAGTGAAAAGTCACGTATTAAATGATGCATCTACTGTAAGTTTTGGACAAATGCTTTGATATATAAATAAGAGTCAATAGTAAACAATAGGATTTTTTAAATATATTTTTTATGTTTGGTAGCTTTTTGTTATTTATTTCCAGCTTCTGGACAAAGTTCAATTAAAATCTACACTACTTTGAGTTGTAAAACTGGGGTGGATTTTCATACACTAGATCAGAGAAGGAGACATTTTTAATTTTGCACAAAATTGACCAAAATAGTTATGCTTCTTATAATAAGATTTAGAATGGATCATATCTCTAAATTTAAATCAATGATTAACTACTGACAATATTACCAGAAATGTCCCCCCCACCCCTTTTCTCCACTGGTTGTGTAAATATCATCACCTGGAAAATATGATTAAAAAATTAAGTTACTGTGTGCAGTTTAGTGACATCAATCACAGTTTTTTTCAGTAACTGGTGTCCTAAAGAAGCCCGTTTCAAATGGGAACTTTTCTCAAAACCAGTAGTTGTTTGTGAAGCGCAGTCACAGCCATACAGTTACTTAAAAAGTCGTTTTTTTTAATGATCATTTTTATCATTATATTAATAGCAATACTAAACATTATGATAAAATTCAAAGCCCATATTACCCACCCTTTCTGTCAAGCATTTATCATCTAAACCAGAATAGTTCTGAGACTATAAAAACTCAGAAATGATAGCCGGGGCATAAAAAAAAAAAAAAGTAGTGAGGAAGATGAGCTACTTTTTAAGAAATTCAGATACATCTCTTAAGATAATAAAAAAAAGTGGTAAACATTTTTCCACAATATATTCTATACCTATCCAGATTTTGATGACTATAAACTCATTTACTTTTCAAAACTTAGTTTATCACTTTTTGCTGCCAATTTGATTTGTTATTTTGAGAGCTGACAGATAATAGAAAAAGTGTGCAACTTTTTCTCTTATCTGTAGTAAACCTGTAGTAGTCTTTCATTCATAACATAATTAAATATTAGTAATAATAATATATGCTTCTCGCCTTTATGTGATTTTTATGAAGTCAGAAACTTGCAACTCTTTGGTTCCAAGGTCAAAAATAGTGGGAGTAGTTAGCTTAGCTGAGTTTAATTAATCAGAGTAAAAACTCATCTGAATCTGTCTTGAAGCTTAAGGAAAGGTTTTCGAGACCTAAAGAAAACAGATCAAAAAACAGAAAACCTGCGACTCCTCAACCGTAACAAGCAGACGATTATGGTAGAAGGAAGAATGGAAGAGGCTGCTTTAATCATAATGTGGCTTTAAACCTCCCACCGCCAGTCAGTCAGTCAGAAACTATTGGACTGGAGGTACGAAGAACAACCCCTGACATAAGCAGGTTCAGGGTTGTGCAGATGGTTCTGCTTCACTTGGAAACCTTCCTTATCTTCAAAAACTATGCAATCACACACTAAAACAAACCAAAGCTGTGACAGTGCATGAATTCAGACGTGTTCTTACATCTAATCATAGGAGCCACCAGTGAAATATGAAGGAAGATTTCAATTAAATTACTGCATGTGAAACTACACTGAACTAGTTGTTCAATAGTTTTATATACAATTGGGAAAAGTCGTCATTATTTTAAAGATACTCAAAAGAATTGCCTCAAATTATTATAGGTTAGACTTAAAAACTGGTTCATCTTCCTAAAATAACTAATAGTTAGTTTGTGATTTTTAGCTGAGGAAGCGCTGACTTTTATTTTAAATCCCCAGGATTTCACACATGACTTTAAAATGTTATAATTGTTTGTAACTGTTTCATATATTCATATAATATCCATTTAATTCCTATTGACAAACCAAGGCTAAAGTTGTCTGATTAAATGCCGGACAGAACCGCAAACTAAAATAACAAAACAAAAATATAAAACAGGATCAAAAAGTTTATTTTATATAAACGACACACTTAATTAGCCCGTAATTACATATGTTACAGGGTTTGCTCACAACTTGTCGCCAACTTTCAAGGCAACAAGAAATTAGCCAACAAGCTAGCAAATGCTAACGCTAAATGCGCTATGCTAGCTATGAAGTATAAACTCCCCCAGAGCTGTTGAAAGAGCAACAAATGCCAAAACGAAGCGCTTGTTTGAATGGCTAAAAGTCGCAGCTGGTGCATAAAGTCACAAATTATCCGTGAAAGTCCAAGCAGACTGTCGTGAAGCAAACATGCGGCGTCGGAGCGACTGGATTAAACATAAGCAGCTGTTAGCCCGAGCTAACGCGTTAGCATGCATCACAGTACGCTGCGAATCGTGACGCCAGCACCAGCATAACACGGCTAACTCGACTGGACGTCACAGCGCTAAAAACAATGCCGATAAGATTGGTATGCAAAGCACGCATTTTGTCCACTCACCTCGCTGCTAACGCTGTTTACCTCCATCTTGTGCCAGGATTCCTCTCTCCAAGTCTAAGGCATCGTAGTCAACCTAGACCCCCTCTCCACGCTGCATGTCTTCCCCTCTCTGTGGACGTCCGCGCGGCTTGCTCTGCTTCGCTGTCCGGATGCCCCGGCTCGGGTGGCTGCGGACCGCTGTTGGGACGGGATGCGAGCTCGACGCAGGGGGGGAGTGTCGGTGTTGCCGACAGGATCATAAGCTCGCAGAGAGCACCGCTAACCCTGCCATGGAGATGCGAATATGGCGGCTACTGTGGTACCTGACCGTCGGTGAATGAGAGTTTATTGACGTATATTATGACGCAGCTCAGTTAAGGATTTCCCCCAGTCCAAAGCAGAGCAGCAAGCTCTCCAGTCTGAGAGGAGGGGAGCGTGGATGCGCTGCTGCTGCTGCGGGGGGGAGATTTGGTGCTGTGTGTCACACGCTGTGAATGACACACGCACGCATCCGGTGGACGGACGGACGGACGTCTCGGCTTGGCGACTGAAATGGAAAGTCGCCCCGCCGTGACATGCGAGGGGAGTCTCACGAATTCCTGACGCAGATTTCGACAAGTTCCCACGGTTCCGAGCTGTGTAGTTGATTGTTTGGCAGCGGGCGCAGCATAAGCTCGCCCATGCCTAATTCAGGTGGGAAGTAAGAGGCTTTAAGGCTCATCCACTTTCCCTCTTCGGCGCCCCCACCGACCAGAAGCCTTATTAAGTGCGGTGAGAAACGGGGACGAGCTAAATACTACAGGTCTGCGTTTGTAAACAAATGACCTGAGACACACCCAGACATAATGGAGGAAACCCCTCTTGTGAACTTAAGGTATTAAAATAACTGTATATTCTACTCAGCATAATCTCCCACTATTTTAAAATTTTAACACATTTTATAATCTGTTAAAATTTGTTACAAAATTTGTAACAGATTTTAACAAATCTGCTAAAATATGCCATTGTTTACATTTATAAACTCTTTAGGCCGATCAGTTTTTATTCATTTCCTGTTTCAGTGCGGTCTAAAAGTGACTGTTCAAAATGGAAAACATGTCATTCAAGTAAGGCAAGATGTGCGTCAGTCTTTGTCAGAGTGATCATTAAAATGCCTTTGAATGTGAAACAAGCTTAACTTGCTGAAATTCAAGTTGAGCTGGATGGGAAGGGAAGAAAGAAAAATCTTCTTACGGGACACTGGGGTAAAGTTTTGACGTCCCGTGATCTCAAATCTAAATCTTTGGAGTTTGTTAAACTCCTCTTGAACTTAACTCTAAGTATGTAATTTGCTCACATGATGGCAAGACTGGATCTTTGAGGCAGCAGACTGCCAAGGAAGGTTTGGAATGATGAAAAACGGATAAATATGTGGATTTAAACACCTTCTTTTCCCCGTTGTTGACTATGATGGGGGATCCTATCACTCTTTCAAAGGACCAATAGGAGTTTGAAAACCTTGAGGCATCAGCCAATCAATGAACTTGTCTGGATCTGTGTTTAGGCACCATTCCAGACTTGAATAGAGTTAAAAAGGCAAAACTTAGAAATCAAATCTTATTTTGTTACTCTACTACATTTTTATGGTGTAAAGCAATTTGAACTGCTTTGTTGGTGAAAGATGCTACACAAATAAACAAACTTGACTTCTGCAGTTTCAGTTTGAACTAGACATCTACAAAAAAATAATAATAATAAATTCTAACAGAAGGTTTATATCACTGGAGTGTGGTGGGTGTTTCCAGGTTGACATAAGAAAAGCGGGCCAACACATTTAGGTTAGAGGTCATTTATTGTTCTCTCCAGACTGGGCCAGAGCAAGGCGAATGATATGCAGTTAAAAAAATAAAATAAAATAGAAATAAAAAAGGCATCATTCAGCCCAACAGTCATAGTGAAGCATCAGCCCACAGGCACTGTGCATGGAGTTTACCACTAACCGTCAGACTACACCCGCCTCGCTCTCTGTCTCTGGGGTACAACCTGTGTCTGAGTGGAATGCTAACCGTTCTTACGAGTGCAGGGAGTCACTTCAGTTCTGTCCCTTTTCCCTGCGGCGGCTCCTCTGATGCAGAGGGCTCGGTGACTTCGGTTGCCGAGCGGTCTTGGTTTGCGTCGACCGGCGGGAGTTTTTCACCAGCCCGAGCCGAGCCGTCCGTCCGGGTTCTGTGGTCGGGCGTCGGATCCGCCTCCGCCGTCGCGTCCCAGTCCTGGTCTGAAGTCTGAGGTAGACTGGCCAAAAGTTCCTAAGCACACATCCAGCAGGCGTCAGGTTGGAAACGTCGAACGGATTTAGTTACTTTTCGAATTTGAACATTTCAAAATGCACCTTCTGTCTGTCCAGGTCGTTGTCCCTCACAGCGCTGAGCAGGCTCTCTGTGAAGTTAGCGAGCTCCTGATATTTCTGTTTTTGGTTCTCTAGCTCGTTCTCTAGGAACTGCACTTCCTCGTGCTGAAAAAGAAGAAGGGTTCCATAAACGAACTGATAATATTACAGTTCTTTTAAATCTGTTTTTTTTAATTAAATTGAACCACACAAACATGCAGAACCTCTCGCTCGGTCAGTGTGAAAAGTGTTTTCACCTTAAATTCCAGGAGGTTCTGCATTTGCTCGAGGTCTGACACCATCAAGTCGCCATCTTCATCAGCTTCTTCATCCTCATCGATTACTTCGATCTTCTGCCAAACACACAGATCGGATAAATTGACCCTTCACAGAAGACGTACCTGTGCCTGCTTTTAAAAACTGTTGTCTTATCATGGGCATTATACTACGTTTAGCCAGTACAAATATCACTGTACTCTCTGTTTTATGATATTCTGTTTTCCACTCTTTGATGTTTAAAGGTTTTCTGAACAGGTCGTTGAAAATGAGAATTTGTTCTTATCTGGTTACTTAAAAAACCCCAACAAAAAACAATAAGGTGTGTTGGATGAAAGCTTTTTACGTAAGGCCCTTGCGAATAATTTCTGTACAAGCAGAACCTTTCCACGTTTTGCCACGTTATGGCCACAATCAATGGCTCATTTTAATGGGACTTTGTGTGACGGACCCCCACAAAGTATCGCTTAGTTGCAAACGGAAATGATCGTTTTTCATTTCCGTACAAAAAAAGTAGGAATAAGGTGGCGTTTCCGTTCAGCCGTCTTTCTTTTGTAATCGATTGCTTTCATAAAAACGGCCACAAACATACAGAGAGAGCTGCAGTGCAATGGTTCAGATCACAGCACAGACGCACCGATCCAATATCAGTGTCAGTATTGGTCCTGATAATGAAAAAAAAAATCTTGATCTGGTATCAGTGACAATGTGCCCGGTCCATAAGGGCAGATCTATACAGTCTAATTCTATCCTTTTTGCTCTGAGGGATGTCATGCTTTATTAATTATTCAACATTATATTAAGAATTCCCAATTGCACTTTCTGAACCATTTGAAAGAACGTTTATTTTTTACATGTTTGATCAAAGTAGTAAATTTTTTGCTTTAATTATGTTTTGTTTTCTTTTTTACATCTGCTTTTCTACTCCTAATTTCGCTGAGTAATCACAGTAAAGTTGTTTTTACATGTTTGACCAAACTTGTGAAGCTATTGGTGTGCAACACTGGTACAGATTTATCAAATACATTTGTAATTCAGTACATTTATGTCTGTGTTTAAAAGAAACACTTTAAGTCAATTCGGCTCTGGTTTTCTGTGTCAGATTGGTATCTGGTCATGTGTTAGAATGGCTTAAACAAAGTCCAGCAGAGAATCTGTTGAGACCTGAAAACTTGATGCTTACAGATTTACGCTGTATGTGCTTTTTCTGATTTAAAAACAATGTGAAAACTCTCATGTATCCTCTTTTCCGCTTGTGTTGATTGATCACATGCAGTCTCAATGAAGGACACTGAAGTTTGTGATTGTGACGTAATAAAACGTGGAGAAGTTTGAGGAGAGTGAATATCTGGTGAGGCACGGGAGCTTTGGTCGTTCAATCTCATGTAAAGTTTTGTGTTTTGACCAATCCAATAAAATATGCGACTACGCTCCCATTCCACGTTCTTTGGTAAAGTGCAAACTGCAACTTTCTTTCTGCTGCAGTGTCAGGTGACTGATGAAATACCACATTATTGGCCAGTGGAGCAGCAGTGGATGCGTAACTTTCATCGTCTCCGTCTCTGTGGTGTGAATCGACAGTCCCGTCTGTGTTTGAGAACACAAAGCGAGATGTAAGGAGTTTGTACAAAAGATTTTAAAAATAAACACGAGTTCACGCGTGCAAATGAACCAGCAGGCCCCACCTTCAGACATGCAGACCGAGCCGCCGTCGGTCAGGTCATCCGGGAGTTCGGGTGTTCTGAGGTGATCCTCGTCGGGGCTGGCGGCCGCCGGGGACTGGCTTCCTGGAGACGGGTTGGTGAACACGGCGGGCCCGCCTTTAGGGGGCGGGATTTCGATCCCCATCAGGCGGTACTTCCTCCGTCTGTTGCTGATCCACGTCTGCATGAAGAGATTTACGCAGGAGGCGACATGTAGACAGAAACGACTGATGGAATGTTCAGACCAATAAATGTAGAAACAAAACGTTATCCGGTCCAAAAAAACAAAAAAAATAGACAGCTGAGAGGAAAGTCGGGGTTCCTCCAAATTTGTACCAGAATCTGGTTTTCAGAATTAAGCCTGTTTCAAAAATGTAAACAAAACAGTTCAGTCGTGAAAAGAAGAAAGGAAATAAAGGCGGAAAGAAAACAAAAAAGAAAGTATGGAGGAAAGACAGAAAGAAAACAACCAAAAAACAGAAGGAAAGCAAGAAAGAGAAAAAATAGAGAAAGATAAAAACAAAAAAGAAAGAAAGAAACAATAGAGGAAAGAAAAAGAACCAGAAAGGTCAAAACGAAGGAAAAAGAAAAAGAAAGAAACGAAAATAGAAAAGAACAGAGGATAGAAACAAGGGAGGGAAGAAAGAAAAAAGGAAAGAAAAATCACAAAAAAAGTTAAGTGGACGAAGGAAAGAAACAATAAAAGGAAAGAATAGATGAAAGAAGAAAGAAACCAAACAGAGAAAAATGAAGGAAAGAAACATAAAAAAAAAGAGAAGCAAACACAAAAGTAAAAGAAAAGGATGGAATAGAGGAAAGAAACAGAGAACAAAAATACTGAAAATGGAGGAAAGAAACAAAAGACACAAAAGAGAGAGAAAGAAAGTATTTTCCCAGAATCTATTTCCTTTTTCCAACCGACCCAAATCTGAACACAACTTAAACTAAACGTCAAAACCTTTGACTGCACAGGAACTTTGCTAACTGTTCTCCTTTCACATCGATCAGAATCGTCTCAACCATCCCAACCAGAAAAGTTACTAAATGCTCAGACTTCCTGTGTTCTCTCTGAACACCATTTTTCCTTTCTTGCACCAAACATCCTTGTGAGTGAGAAGACACAGGGCTGGAAGTGTGTGTGTGTGTGTCTGAACCAATCCAGACCGACTATATTTAGCCTAAAAGCATTCCTACATTGGCCCCGATATATATCACCGCATGACTTTTAAACAACTTTGTGTAAACAAGTAAAAAAAAACAAACGTTTATGACCCAGAAAAGCTGCTTGTCCCAATTTTGTGATGGCGCTCAGGAGAATCCACAGACGTCCCTCTGGTTCCGTCTGGTACATTCACATTCATCTTTAGCTGGACGTTAGAGCCAAAGCTAAATAAAAAAATAAAAAACCCCAAGTGAAATCAGCTTATGGAATCAGTTCATGTCTGAAATGCGTTTCCGACAAGACGCAGCTCGGCCTTCTCTGACCCCGGGCGACTGTTTCCGGTACAGACGCAACTGGAGGGGAAAGTCGCGAGAGGAATGACTGACCTCCATGCTGACGCCTCACATCTAAACTAACGGAGCGCACGGTCAGGAATCCCCGGAGCTGAAACGCACGCAGCTCTTCAGGCTTACCCTTCGACAAAGAGCTTTACCTTGACGATTTCAGTGTCTACGTTGAGCTGGTTGGCTGCGGCGGCGATCTTCTCTCTGCACACCGAGCCCAGACTGGTCATGCCTCGGTCCCAGTAGCGCTTCAGCTGGACGAGGTCGCCGTCGCTGAACTGGGTCCGATCCTGCAGCTGCGGGGGCGACAAGCAGACAGGAATCAGACCTGTAAAGGGGTTCTGCTGCAGCTTTGAAAAGTCTAGAAAACGTATTGAAATTGTTGTAGTGGTATAGTGTGGGAAAAACATAATTAAATGAGGAGAAATGTTTGGATTTCAAGACTCTGGGGGGTCTTACAATTCCTACAAGGAGCTAAATGCTATAACGCTCAATGAATGAAGTGGATTTTTACATTTATTTCTATTTAAATGGCATATTCTACTTAATTTTAGCATTTGAGTCATCAATCTTTTGGTTTTTGACTTTCAGGCATGAAGGCAGTCTTTCAAAATTAAAATAGAATTGCCTTACTAGACCCCTCTAAGGTATAGTTCTTAATCTAGTTATGGTTAAAACATCAAACAAAAGGTAGAAACTTAATTTTTTTTTTTACTTTTCTCAATAAAATAAAGCCACCAATGTGTTTTAACATATCCGCATTAGTCCTTTCAACTCTAAGAGGTATGGATATTGAGAAAGTGCTAATTAATTGAAGTTCAGATGGAAAAATATATATAAAAACTCCATAATGGCCATATAGCACAATAAAAATGACAAGCGTTTTCCAGTAGTTTTATGAATCGTAGAATCTACAGATAATAATGCTACGACACAGTTAGTATTTAAGTAGTTCAATGCTAACATTTTGCACTCAAATGTCCAGAAGGTAATAAAAAACTAAGAAAATTGAAAATACAGTTTTGAAAAATGACAATATATATTTGGACATTTATTTCAATTCCATTCAAAAATACTTTATGGATTCCAGAGGGAAATTAAATGTTGACTCATTTTATTCAAGGTTCTTTAAAAAGAGTTGTTGTAGATGCTGATGGCTCTCCTGTAGCAGTCTGTATTACAACTAATCTGACTAAAGCTTCTGACTAAAGCCACTTTTATCTAAATTCCCTCAGTAAATGTTCAAATTTGTAGAAAACCTTCTTTCTCACACCAGGGAACAAAAACAAGACAACCCAGTTGAATTATGTCTACATATTATAATACAAACAGAAGTACTTTTTATTCCCCTTTAACCATCTAATTTCTTAACAAAATGAACAAAAGCAAACATTTTTAGACACTTCAGTAGCCACTCCTCGGTAAATGTTTGAACTTCTAAAAGAAAAAATGAAAAATTGGCAACGCCTGTAGAGTTCAGGTGTCACCTAAGTGGAAGAGAAATGACCAGATTGTTCTTATGAAAGCAAGCGTTGCTGCCCACTACTGCAGGAAGGCAGGAAGGCTTACAGCGATGTACAATCTGGGTTCCACAGCGGAGAAAAGAATAAATAAAAAAATAAGGACCATCTACTGGAGGAGGTCAGAGCTACTTTCCGCTCTCTACAGTAAGCATATAAAGACTAAACAACTTTGATTTATTAGAAAACGGTTGCAAAACGAAGGCTTCCTCTCTCTAGAAACAACGTGGCTGACAGATTCAGGGCTTCTAAAGTTGCATTTGAACAAACCACAAGATATTTGGAGTAACGTCCTGTGGAAAGATGAGACTGAAATGGACCACGACGACGTCAGATGTGGCTGCTTTTTATAAACTGAGCCACCGTCTAAAAACATGAGCTAAAACCGTTCGAGTGGTCAAGTTAGTAAAAAAAAAGATATTATTTCAAGAAAGTTGTACAAATAGCTGTTTTTGTAAAATTTATTTTTCACTTTTTGTCGCATTATTGTCAGAAATTTTAATTGAGAGGCCAACATAGAGCTGTGCAGATGGTTTTTGAAATGTTATACAGAGGGGAAAACAAAACACACTATCCCCATGGAAACATGGTGGTCAGAAAATACTGGAAAATGAATTGGGCAAAACACAAGACAGTCCTGGAAGAAAATATGTCACAGTCTGCTTGATGTAATGACATCATTTTTGTTTAGGAACTCTCTAGTAGTTGATCACAAATACATACTGTTCTCTTTCTGGAGCTGTTGATTACCCAGGGGGCAGCAGACACACCGAGTGAAGGCTGTGTTTAAAAAACACAAGTTAATCACATTAAATCCCTTTGAGGAGCAACGATACCCGAAATAGAAACCTGTCCTTACCTGTGAGCTGGGTTCGCCTGGAAGTGAGGTCTGTACTGTGAGGGAGTAGCTGCCCTGAAGCGCCGCGTTGCCGGGATGCGCCGCTGGTCTGGAGCCCGTGGCGGGAGGAGTGCGGTTCCCCTTGGCGACGGACGCCTCGCCTCCCGTCGGGCTGGTCACCGGTTGCTCTCTGTGGATGTGTGTCTGGGCGGCCATGTTGGCCAACTCCTCCTCCCTCAGCCACTCGTCCTCTTCGTTTCCCGTTTCCATGGCAATGGAGAAGTTGTGACCGGCATCCAGAGGGTGAGGCGTTGGCCTGTAGGTCTCCTGGCTTCTTGGAGCGGACGCTTGCCCGGACCTCGGGCGCTCCCTGTCGCCCTTCTCCGACAGGGTGAAGACTTGCTGAATGCGAGGCGTTTGCTCGGAAGAGGGCCCCGCGCTCTGGGCCGGGAGGGAGGCTCGAGGCTTTTGCGGTGCAGGCGGTTGAGGTTGGGGGTTGGAGTGAGGTCTGGGCTGAAGCTGAGATTGGGATTGTGAAGACGACGACCAAGGGCGAGTTTGTACGGTACCGTATTGTCTAGTCCAGCTGTGGGGTACCAGCCCTGCGCCGGCACTTATCCCCCCATCCCCAAAGGATAAAGTGCCCTTCCTGATTGCAGTGTAGACTAAAGAACCTGAGGCAGACGTAAGGGGTGGGAGCGTCGGAGAGGAGGTCAGTAACTTGGAGTGGATGGGAGAGGACGTGGAAGTGCTCCTGCTCTGCAGAGCTTGGTTGATCAGAGACGAAGATGTGCGGATGGAGATCTCGGAGTCCGACTGAGACTGGGGGGCTTGAGGCCTCGGTCGAGAGCGAGGGATAGGGTTCAGAGAGTAAATCCCAGTCAGTATTACGTCATTGTTGTTGTTGCTTCCGCTGCTGAGGGGTGAGGATGATGACGGAGAGGAAGACGCTGAAGAGAGAGCGGGGAAAGACGAGGATGGAGGGAGGAGGTGTACGCGGTTCTGGATGTTTCGGGCAGCGGCTATGTCAGCAGGAAGCAGCGCCCCCGTCGCTAGGCTGTGATTGGACAGCACGCTTCCAGCCAGGGTGGGACCGGCGAGCAACCCTCCAGCTATTCCGTGGCTCGACAAGGGATGAGACGCGCTTCCGTTCTGCTCGACCTTGGAGGCCAGTTTTCGTCGTTTGTTGCCAACCCATGTCTGCAGGAAAGAAAACATAGGGTCCGTTCAGGAACCTGATCCAACAAGGAATCGGTACAAGACTTTACTGAAGGTATCAGCAAAACACACGTACTCTACAAACTAGACTCATTTCCTATAAAGCAAGCGGTCTTGCTTCCTTCCCGCTTTTTCACGAGAGATTTTTACCGGCTTACCCGGACAACGCTGAAGTCCAACTTGGCCTCTTGAGCACACTGCAGAATCAGCTGGAAGCAGGCCTTGCTCTGGTTGGTCATCCCGTTCTCATAGTAGCGTTCCAGGATCCTCTGCTGCTCAGCCGTGAATACAGACCGAAGGTTCATCTAACAGACAAGCAGAAGGAGGAAAACCCCTCAGATCACCACAAACCGGCCGCTGATCAACTTCGTCAATAGCATCTTTTTCACAAAGGCCTATATAAGGTGATGGGATAAAGGGACTATCCAGCCTTTAAAGGAGGGTGGCAAGAATCTTCTGCTATGACAGAGTTACTTTATTTCTAAGCACTGGGGAATACTTTGCTATCGTTAATAGTGACCTATTAAATAATGCTATTATTTCAAGATCAACAGATATTTACCAAAATATTTGCTGTAGCAATTGTAGTGAAATGGGTCTTTAGAAAGTATTGACTCAGTGGAGGTGTGTGTTGCACTTCTTTGTGAAAAGTTAAAATGGAAACAATATATTTTTCTCCTTTTACTTAGTTTCTGTTTATTTTTACCCAGATTTATTTCTGTCAGATTAGATAGAAAGCATCTAAGATCCCTAGTTTTTAAGTCTTGTGCTAGAGTTTCAGTTGGACTCAGGTAAGGACTTTGACTGGGCCACAAGTCAATATGCTTAGATCATTCCATCAAAGCTCCAGCTTGCTGTCCTGATCCTTTATCAGTCTAACTATATTGTATATTAATTTCCCCCAGAGATGAAGTACTGTAGTAGTGATATCACAACAACAAAAACTAAACATCTTTTTTATGCATATTTAGCGTTGACATACTCACAGTCTGCAGGCCACGCCTCTGTGGCCACGCATCCATATCACTACTAGAGGGGAACGAGGCAGCCATGCAGATCACAGCACCATCTCCATTTTTCTAGATCTCCGCTGTCGACTTTGAAGTCATCTTGCCGCACTGTGCCTCCCACACCTCTGTGTAAAATGGCTGAGGAGGAAAGCAAAGCGGACACAATCTTTATTCCAAGCAAAAAACATGTACACTATAATAGAGGGGCCTTTGAAAGTGATGAGCTAGTCTACTTTTAGCTTCCACCATCTTATTTGTGTGTGGAAATCCTCAAAGATCAGCACTGAAATAGGAGAAATTAATGGCGTTCATAATTGCTATTACTATTCTTCTATGAAACCATTTCATTGGATTCTATAACTCATTTTTACCACACAATTTACACTTGCATTACACTTAAAGAGTTATATTTGATTGTTTACTGTAATTACAATGTAACTTTTCAATTGAATAAGTTGCTGTTTGTGTTTTGAACTGCAAAAAACGCTGGATTACTTTGCATATTAATTTAAAGTCCCTAAACGCTCTGATCAATCTAAAAAAAATTTAAAAAAGTATTAATTTATCAAGTAAATGTATTTCATATGATTGTTCTGTGCGACAATAATTGTGCCACCGGTGTTTTTATAAAAAAAAAAAAATCATTATTATCATGGTTTTATTGACAAATGAAATAATATTTACACATTTTCTCGATGTGAGATTATCTTATAAATATCGCCATATTTATAACTTTTTCATGAAGCCTTAATGTCGGAACGATAAAAACAGAAACACAGCTTTAAGTAGACCGATTTATTAAGTATAAAGTATAAAGAATAACCCATTCGGAGACGCAGGGAGTTGGAAGACAGCAGTGGCCCAGTTTTAAGGAGGGTTTGATAAACACAGAGTCCCATACGGGAATGTTGTGCGACCAATAAGCACACAGCAGGTTTATTTTGGCAGGCGGACTGCGCATGGCTACAGTCAATATGGAATCTCTGCGGCGAGAATTAGCAAACAAATAGCGGGCTCGTCAAACGAGTCCGCCGCCAACGCGTCAGCCAGCGGCTTTAAAAACACATTAACCACGCAGGAAACGCGTGACTAAACTCCACGACCAGGACCTAGAAAGTAAACAAACCGGGTAAGAGCCGCGGCGGCCGTGCAGGCCCAGAGCCGCCATGTACGAGCCAGTCCATGCTAAGCTAGCGTTAGCATAGCTTCCCCCCCAGTGGATAGCCGCAGCTAAAGTTTTCCTTCAAATCTATGATTTCCCGATCCCGGATGGCTTCGTCTTGCTGTCCCCAGCTCTGGGCGGGTTAAACACAAAGCGGCTTTTTCACCGTGGGCTTCTCTTAAAAGTGAAATCACTTTCTTTCATACCATTTCTGATGTCAAAATCAGACGGACGCTCCAAATCAGCAGATTTCTTTCCCGGTCCCCCTTTTTGCTAGACAATGAAATCAGAATGTCCCGATCATCAATTCTAATCATGATTGTGACGTGTGCGCAGACAGGAGCCAATGAGCGCTCGAAATCAAGGCCGTGACAGCCGGAGAGGGCTGAAAACCGAGTCCCGGGGCCCCGCCCACCGTTGACTTTGTTCTGCGGGTTGCTGGAGGGGGGAGGTCACGCAGTACGGAAGCAGGCAGTGGGAAATGGCCTGTTTCCTCCTCACAGTGGGATTTGTTGAAGTGATGTAGCACATTAGTGTTATTTTGGGCAGGGCGGGTATATTCACAGCTGGAGCAGCTGAATGGAGACCCTCTGCATATCCTGAATGCAAATGTGTGAAGATGCATGCCATGAAACCATATTTATAATATATATGTATTTTTTTTTATTATTATTATTATTTTTACATATACATGCAATCATATTATGCCCATATTTAGCCTGGTACAGTTACCACAAACGCTGTCCTTTTTCTTATGTTTAATTTCCAATGTTTAGAGGTTCTTACTCCAAATATTCCATTTTAGAAACATAAATGAGTTGTTGCTTGTACATAATAATGATAATAATAAAAAACTTGTCGACTGATTTTTAAATTTTTTTATTTCAGAGTCATGGAGGTGATGGTACACAGAAAATTGTGAAGTGTATATGATACTTTAAGAGTATTATTATATTATATTATATTATATTATATTATATTATATTATATTATATTATATTATATTATTATACTTTAAGAGTAAAGTTTACACCCAACTCAGTGATCATTTGGGTCCAAATTCCCAGTGTGGAAAGAACATTGGAGTTAAAAAAAAATACCACCAGAATCGTGTACAATTCTAACACTTTGAGAGTATAAATGAACTCTTTTACCCATACCATTTGACTCTTTCAAGGCTGAAAGAGCATAAAAATAAACTCTGTCACAGAGTGTCTAAATTATACAATATGGAGTACAATGTACCATAGAAAAGAGAGTTTATCCATCACCGAAACAAAGTTAATTCTAGCTTTAAAGAGTTGATTTTTGACACTTGTATCGTTGTGTGCTATAGCTCTAAATGCGTTCTTACAATTAAATGCCAGAATTATCTATATTTCTAGCAGTGGACTCACCTCAGTCATTAGCGATTGTGAGCAAAGACAACCCCAATTAACAAAATGTGAAAGTGTAAAAAAAGACACACTTCAAAATGGTACACTTCAGCAGTATTGTGTCGTTTTTTTTTTCTACAACATAAACACCTAATTTTTTAAACAAGTTAATGTGAAAAAGAGCTATTTTAAAACCTACAAGAACAAATCCTGTCTCGATATCTTGTACAATAGCCTGTACACAAGAACCAGATGCAGATCATTCTTCTCAAAACCGCATGTTGTCTTAAGGTCAAATGGTTGGAAAAATGCAACTGGTCAACCCTCAGCAGAGAGGCATCAAGCTAACCATCCTTCACATAGTAGGAGTGAAAATGTTAGTCAAATTCAAGAGTTTCAAAGTGTCTGACACCAAGAAAATAAATCCCAGCAAAAACAATAATGTCACCTATTTGTCAAAACATTAACAATCCATCTTCAAACTTGGTACACACAATGAGACCAGGACCATCCTCCATGCCATCACACGCAACCCAAGACACCATCGACGTCATGTCAGCATGCATGTTCTCTGCCACAACGTCCTCATTTGTTTACTCACTTTCTCACTGTCTTTACCTGTCCATAATCAATAATCAATGCAAGTAAAACACAACTCCCTGTGGTATGTTTTTGGGGCATTAGTCCACATACCTACCAAACTTCATTCAGAAACTATTCCCGCATAATTACATCAAGTAATTTTACATAAATATAGTAAAAAAATATCACCTCTTTGGTCCGCAAGGAACTGTCATCACTTGAATCTCATCTCGGGGACGTCGTCAAGGTTTCATTGATGCATCACCACTTGGAGGACATGAACAACATCTCACTGATGGACGTGATGAGAAAGAGTCTGCGCATGAAGATCGCTCTGCAGATTCTAAGGAGAAACCAGCAATACAAAGAGACAGTGGACCACCATTAAATGACTTGCGCCTACAATAAGAGAATAATTTTGTCTGTGAGATTATTGAAGCATAAAAAACCCGAAAAAGCACCTTTTGAACTTTCTGTGCTTCAACAGTTTTAGATATATTAAATATTATACGGCTAATTTTATAGGGTTATAATACCTCCGACCCATTTTCATTCACAAGCTATACATTTGTTTCTTCAGAGATGTTAAGCTTCTCTTTTGCTGTGAATGTACATCCATTTTTAAAAATTATTAAAATGGTCAAATACATACTCACCTTTAACATAAATAACAAGGAACATACATTTTTTTAAAAACAAAACAAAATCGCAATAGCTCCCAATGAGCAGTTAACATTTGTAAAATTAAACACAGCTAAAATGGATCACATTAATAATGATAACAGTTAAAAACATGTGCAAAACGTAGCAAAATTACTCGTGAAACACTGAATATTATCAAATTTGTCTAAAACATAATACTTGTAAAGAAAACTGATAAAGAGCTGATTCTAATACAGTCTACAGTCACAAACAGCAACAGAAAAAGGGGGAGGAGCTGTCCGGTACCGGTTACTATGGCGACCACCAACCGTCAAGCGCAGCCTAACTTCAAAAAACCCCAATAAATGTCTGGAGAAACAACTAGTTGATTAAGCAAAAATAAATTCAAAGAATAAACAAATTTTGACAAAACTTCACATCCACAACAAAATAAAACTCTTGCTGCTCATGCTTGGTTGATGTCATTCCGCTCCGAACAAGGATGAAGCTGTCAGGAGCCTGGGTGCGTGTGCGTGTGTGTGTGTGTGTGTGCATGTGCGAGTGACACATCTTTTCTAGCAAGGATCTTGGTGAGGAGCCAGTGCGGTCATCACAGGTGGAGATCATCAGCCTCATCAGGGTGTGGGAATATAGGAGCTGCAGAGCCTTCAATCTGCGCTGGATGATTAACGTTACCGGTAGTCTTTCTGGCTCAAATCTCTCGTTGTCTGCTAGTATTAGCGTATGCTGAGTCTCTTGCGCTTTGCCCTCGGAGTTTCATTCCCTTGTGTCGCTGTCTCCAGGTTTCGTCAAGGAGATTTCCAAGACGGAGTAACTCATCTGTCCTCACATATCGAATCTCTACCTGCAAAGAACCAGCCTGCCTGCTCCGCCCACCCCATCCATCAGTACTCCATCTGGACCTTCGGCTCTCACACTCTCACCGAACTCCACACGGGTCCCTGGACAACCTTTCCCCACAGTTCACCGGAACCGTCATATAGTAAGCAGCTTCTATTGCACCTAGATCTACTCACCTCTGACCACCAATAACCCAGCTCTGTTCCAGGTGCCGCCGTTCGTGAATCACTTCCTGTCTCCAGAGACACCGCGAGGACCTATTATTGTCGTTCGATCTTTGTCAATAAACCCCCCTTTCTAGAACTGAGGTTGTTGAGTCTGCATGTGGGTCAGAAGGCTAGAGCCGAACATGACAGAAGCTTTGCATGAGATTTAATTCCTTCCAGAGCACATTGCATTCATCCTGGCCTTGAAAGCCCCACATCACCACCATGAGCGCTGAAACACACACAGGATGTGCCTAATTAATCATTTTACAACGTTTCATTCATATGTTGCTTTACGTCCATGCCAAATAAAACGTATTAACAGATGAAATACGCATTAAAGGAAGTACTTTTTACAATCAACATTCAATCAGTCAACATTTTGACTCTTGAGAGGGACAGCCAGTATGAAACAATGATTCTGGTTGCTCCGTGAAAAACAAAGTGACTAACTTCTGTATTTGGGGGGGGGGGAACTAACTAACTAAGCAAACTCCATTAGACAAAAAAAAAAAAAAGCAAAGTCAAAAATTAAACGTATGCCAGAAGTCAAAATGGATGGCAAAACAAAACACATTCAAATTTGCTGCTATAATAATAATAACTCGTTACTTACATGCGCTTTTGTCAGAGAGAGAGAGTGAGTGTGTGTGTGTGTGTGTGTGTGTGTGTGTGTGCATATGTGTGTGTGTGTTCGTCGTGTGGCTCTCTGTGATAAATGGCGGCCAGCTCCTGCAGTGCTGGAGTCAGAAATGTGCTGCAACCCTGCGAGGACGGATAGAACCGAACTGTTATGTTCTTGTTTAAGATTTATTTATTGAGTCGCATTTTTTTATTTCTTCATTTGTTCATTTTTGAACGCTGCTCTTATTGAATTTATTCCATGACGTCACCTGTCTTCCACAACCCGCAGCAGGGGGGCGCTGCGCCTCACAGCTCGCGCTCCGCCGCCTGACGACTGAAGCCGATCATCACATCAGAGAGAGCTAGAGAGACACAGAGAGAGAGAGGCGCCCTGCTGACACCTTCTCACCTTGCGCTGTGGCACGAACTGCTACCGCAACGGGGCTGCCATGGCAACCAGCTGGAACACTGCTAGCATTTAGCATGTCTCCGTTAATTAAAACCAGCTGCGGTGGAGGCTATAGTGCTAGCAGTTGTGAGTTATAGCGGCACGATTTAGTACAGGCTTGCATAAAGCCACTTTCTCCGTGTGTGTGTGTGTGTGCGTGCGTGCGTGTGTGTGTGTGTGTGTGTGTGAGAGAGAGGGAGGGAGGGGGGTAGAGGGGGGTAGAGAGATCCTCCCTGTATGGTGTGCGTTGCACCATTCCGTATTATGCGTGGTGCCCCTCGTGATGCTGCAGCGAGGCGGGCGGGAGGAGTAGAGGGGCGGGGAGGGGTCGCTCCATCTCCTCGCGCAGCCCCTCCGAATTCACTTCTCACAGAGCGCGCGGGGCTGCTGGCGGGAAGGCACGAGAAAGAGAGAGAGAGAGAGAGAGAGAGAGAGAGAGAGAGAGAGACAACCACAGAGGTGGGAGGGAGTGTGTGTGAGAGAGAAGGGAGATAGCGTTTGCGTGCGTGCGTGTTTGTGCGCGCGTGCGGATTGCACCACCGCATCCCGTTCACCGTTTCTGCAGGCGGCCGAGCTCCGATGGAGATAATAAACCCGCGCTAGGGGCTTTTCTCTTTTCTTTTTTTTTTTTTTTTTTTACCCCCCTTCCTCCTCCTCCTCCTCCTCCTCCTCGTCCTCCATCCTCTGATCCAGCCGTTCCAGATGTGACCGACAAGTCGTTGCATGACGCCCGCATTCAGTCCCGCGCCGCTCACCTCGGAGAGACTGTGACACCATGGCTTTGGTTATGGAGCCTATCAGTAAATGGACACCAAAGCAAGTGCTGGACTGGATGAAAGGTAAGCGGGGTGGCCACGCTCTGCGCCGCACCACGCTGCTTGTGGTTACAGAATGATGATGACGCGGCGGCGGCTGCTGCTGCTGGTTGTGGTGATGGTGCAGGTTGGTGCAGGTTGGTGTAGGTTGGTGAGGAGGCCACAATCTGGGCACGAGTGTCCCCTCGCGCTCAGATCTTCTGCGGGACTGTAAGGTGTGTGTGTGGGGGGCGGGGGGTGGAAGTGACCGATGATTTAAAAAGCCACAAAACGGCGGATGAAGAGGTGTGAGCAGGTGTAGCGGAGGCTCCTGTTTCACAGTGAACCTCACGAGCTGCTGCTGCGATCATCATCATCATCATCACCATCATCACCATACAGCGGCGGCGGCGCTCATCAATGAATGAGGAGGAAATGTGTCATCTTCACTCGCTGGCACATGCCCTCCAGCGCATAGCTCCACGCGCCGTGAAGGCTATATGTGCAGGAGTGTGGCGCGCGCGCGCACTCACTCACTCACTCACTCACTCACTCACTCACTCACTCACTCACATAGTTAATGTAGTTCTTCTCGCGCCGCGCGGCCAGTTTCAGCACCACGGACAGCGCAGTGCACACTGGCTTTCTTTGCAGCGCGCCTCGCATATATCGGTGCCAACGAGTAATCGAATAGAAGCGCATAGGAGTGTGTGTGTGTGGGTGCGCGCGCGTGTGTGATCTTTTCACACACATTGGTCATTCCACAGAGCTGTGGAAGAAGGCCGTGTTCGGCCTGCTGCTGACAGACGACGTTAAAGAAAGAAAGAAAGAAAGAAAGAAAGAAAGAAAGAAAGAAAGAAAGAAAGAAAGAAAGAAAGAAAGAAAGAAAGAGAAAGCTGCTGGTGGTGTTGGGTGGCGCTACTTTAGAGCATGACTTAATCACTGGTTGATTGATGACTCAGAGTCGAAACAATTCATTCGATTCATGCTTAAGTAACAGAGAGAGCTACTTCCTGCGTGTTTCCACTGTAAATGCGTCTTTCTCATGAAGGGAAAGCAGCCGATGGGAGGATTTCTTGCTCACGTTGTTCCACTTACAGATCACATATACGTCATGTGTTTCTCTTAGGATTTATTTCTTTATTTATTGTGATACCGCCAAGTTAAATCCAGTGCTAGAGACATATTTTTGGCAGCATCATGCTGTCGGGATGCTTCAGCTGGAACAGAGGAGCTGGCGAAGGAAAGGCTTAAATACAGGAAACCTGAGACTGGAGATTGAGAATCTGTGGCAAGACTTGGAAACTGATATTCTTCATTTAAATCGATCTAGAATCAAGCGATTTTTAAAAAAGACGAACAAAATTTCAGGTACTAGATATTGAAAACCACTCAAAATACTCATATGGCCATGTTTACTAAAATTAAAATGACTTCTGAACGCTGTTGGTTGGTCTGGATTTCATTTAGGAGTATTTTTGTAAAAGGGGTCAAATGCAAATTCACACACTTTTTCATATTCTTATTTGAATCCTTTCCTGCAAAGTGGTCACTACAGCTATCTAAAAGCCGTTTTCGTGTGCTTCTTGTGGATATTTATGTTATAAATGCACACAGACCACTGAAGTGGACACTAATGCATCATAAAATGCACTATCAACTACTGGCCATCAGTTGCAAATGCAAGAAATTATTTTTGTTAAATCCAATATGGCCGACAGACAAAAACGCATGCCAACCGACCAGGTCCCTCCTTCTACTGTAGACGACTCTTGTAGGTAAAAAACCCCAAAACATTGTGACATCAGATAACCGCTAAACAATACTACTGATATATTTTTAAAAAACATAAAAAAAATTCTTTAACATTTTTTCCCTACCTTTTTTATGCCTTAAGAAAATGAAATATGGAAAAAATCCTGACATAAAGGATCATAATTCATGCATGAAAGGGTTAAAACATTTTGAAAGCCATGTACTGAAACTGTTGCAAAAAGGATCATCATGCCACTTTCTCTGTAGTTTTGATAATTATTGCGATACAGTTTCAAATTAAAAGTCTTAGGTTTCTAAGTCAACGTAATATGTTGATGTTGGAAACTGTTTGCAGGACGGCGTAAAAAGGCAAACAGGTTTAAATACAACCAGAAAATAATCCAAATAAAGTTCACACTCCTGTTTGCAATCTCTCCGCCATCTTGTAAAAATGCACAAATACAATTCTGTTGTTGAATTTTAAAGACTAACCTGTAAGATGTTATTGACATTTTCAATTTCACGATAATTTATAGATATCCTTTTATCTCACGCCTATAATTTCCCTTCCTCTTCACTACCATGCAGTACAATCTGTTGCAGGAGTATTATACTTCTGCGAGACACACAAGGAGCAAAATTGGGACAAACTGGGTGTGGAGAATAATTCATTAATTCATTACTTTATTAATTTACGCGCTGTGTTCCGGGCGGAGTGTTTGTTCGGAAAGCTCGACTTCCTGCATGCTGCTCAGGCAAAGAAACCAAACATGATCGAACGTGTTAAATCCGTCGAGAGCCGTTTTCTCTCGAGTGTGTAATTCATCCTGTGAGAAACAGGACAGGGCGCGAGAGGACAAACAACACAACTAATGGTTCTTATTTTCGGACATGACCCAAACCCGGTTCTGATCACACTTCGCTGCCTTTCAACGTTGTGAAGTTGAGATTTGAGCCATTCAGACTTAGCTTCCTGGCATGTGAAATTTTGAATGCCAAAACATTGTAATAATTATTACAATAATAATTATAATATTATATTATAATAATATTATATTATATTATATTATTAATTAAATAATAATTTGTAATAATTAAAGTAATAATGTTACTTTTTATTTTTTTAAAAAGAAGAGAAAGGCAGGCTTACTTTCCAAATTACAGCAAATGTGTTTTATGCTAGTTTGTGATTTGCATCTCATAACAGATAACAGTATTTATCTAGTATTTCATAATTATCTTTTGTTTAAACAAAAAAAAGAAAAGAAAGAAGAAGCATGTTTTGATCTCAGATTCTCCAACATTTCCCACCTCCTTCACGAACTGTGTGACTGGCATACTTCCGTTCAGATCTTGTTTCTTTGGCACTCGTGTAAACGGGAAGTTTTAATCTGCATTAATCCGCGCGCTTACACGGCTTTAGCTTTGACCTCTCGGCTGGAATCACCTCCTCGCCGCCATCTTGATCCAAGTAGTCTCGCTGCGTTTTGGAGAGAGGTGCCTTCGTTTGAAGTCTGTAGCCATTTTTTTTCCTTCTTATTTGACACAGGCGAGCTAAACATTTATGTTAGGCCTTTACAGCAGCATTATTCATGTATTAGAAATCGGTTGATACGCTACATAGAAAGGACTCGTGTTAGCTAACATTTGCTACGCAGTAATAAGTCTCGGTTTGCGAGGATTGCGTGCTGTAACCATAGATCTCAAATCGCTGAGCCGTAGAAGAAAACAGAGCAAGAACTCTCAAATAATCGTCACTGCTTTTCAAATTATTCACCGAACTTGCAAAGGACACAACAAAAGTCACAATAACTGCTGTCAACCCTTGAAGCTTTCTCACGTTTTCTCACATTGTAGCTAAAACGTTGGAGGAAACTTTATCAATTTCCTTTCTAATTGAGTAGAAAAAAAGCTACATTTAATTTTTTTTAAAATACAAAGCTAAAGACTGGGCCATTCATTTTCATTGTGACTCAGCTAACTTAAACCCAGCACAAACATCCACATGTGTTGTAGTTTAAGCTCAGTATGAATCCAGCTGTTCTGTGAATGCCTCAGAGGGATTTTTATTTATTTGTAATTTTTTTTTAGCGAGAGCATTAGACAACAACCAGCGTCTTTAAGAGCTGGGAGAAATTTGTGCAAAGGTTATAAACAATATCCTGACCTTTGTGTGTTTTATAGTCCTCTGTCCAAACCATCATCAGAAAACGAAAACACTATAAACCTACCAAGATATGAACCTTCAACTAAACTGAGAGTCCAGAGAAAGAAACGGTTAATCAGAGAAGCAGCCGATATGTCCACGGTAACTTTGGAGGAGCTGCAGAGTTCCACAGCTCTGATGGTTAAAACATGTTTAAACTGACAACCATTAGTCTGTCATCACAAGACGCAAGTTTTATGTCTGGGCTGATCAAACATGTTGCAGATGAGGCCAAAACTCAGAGTGCTGGGCTAAAACCGCACCATCTCCTCCACCGCGGTGACCGCTGCTTGCGGTGGACAGGGACGCTGGTCAGAGCTAATTAGAAGACGGATGGAGCTAAATACAGGGCAAGGAGACCTGTTGGAGGCTGCAGATGGCTTGATGTCGGAGGAGAGGTTTTCCTTCCTCCAGAGTCACAGTCGGCCTTTGGAGTCCTCTGGACTAGATAAAGTGCAATACAAGAACCCAGCATCCTAAACACACAACCAGAGCCAAAACTCAAGGGTTTAGATCCAAGCATGTTGGTGCGTTAAAATCTTCCAATCAAACTCCACACCTAAATCCAACGGAGAATCTGTTGCAAGACTTGATTTTTTAAAATGTATTTATTTATTTATTTTTACAGAAAACTGTAGAGCAAACCCTAAAACACATGCAGCTGTAACTGCATCAAACTGTTGTCCTACTAAGTTTTGGCTCAGGGCGCTGACCTATTTTCTGCTCTCATTTCTCAGATTATAAACATTTTTCTACTTCACAATCACGTGAGGGCGAAACAATTAATCGGACTAATTGTGATTAATTGGTTAGTGAAGGAGTCGTCAACTTTTTAGTAATCGATAAGTGGATGCTATGCTAACACTTTCAGAGCAGCAATTAAATAAAAAAAAAAATTACAAATGTATATACATTTTGCATTTTTGATAAAAATGTCTGTCAATATGTTCTACCCAGAACTCATTCGTTTAGCTTCGCCTGGTTCAAATTCTGTAAATTTCTTCTACTAAGCAAAATTGTTCTATTCCATTGAGAATTGGAAAACTGTACTGATGTTAAGTGAAGCAGAGGAGTCTTATTTAAGTATTTAATTAGCTGCAGATGCATCCTTTGATGTGTTACTACATTTTAGGCAGCAAAATGATTATTTTCTTATTTAGGAAAAAGAGAATTGAATTCACATTTAAATTCAGAAAGCACCAAGGAAAATTAAATGTCGTAATTCATATTAGTCCAAATTCGACAGAGTTGTCGCAGACAGTGATGGCTGTTGGCAGGAAAGGTCTGTTTTCCCATAGACAGTCTCATGAAGGATGAGGACGGTCAGGGTTGTCCATAATTTTCTTGATTTTATGAAGAATCCTTCTCCGCATCATCATCTCCAGACGTTCCACAGTCGGTATTTTTGGTAAAAAAATGGTATTTTTGCCATCAATTGTAAGTTTGGCTGCAGTTATGAGTTCATTGGCCTGAACCGAGACAAAGCAGACATCAGGCTTTTTGGACAGTGATCAGAAACTTCTACATACTGTATCCCTCACCAGCACAACCGCCCACCCCCAAAAAATAAAACAGAAGTTGTGGCTCTTTGCAGACAGAAGCTCTTTTACCTTGACAGCCAATCTCTTGTCATATAAAAAGCATGTTAGAGAGAGAGATGTGATCATCTGTAGTCTGCCAGAGAAAACCTGACACTGCTGGATGGCATGCAGACAAAGCAGGCTGAGCTATACATTTATCCCCCGCTGCTGGAAAGAGGACTGCTGCTCCAGCAGCAAAATGCCGGTGAGGGCTCACAGAAAGATGACTCATCAGCATTTGTTATGATCTGAACGCCCACACCAGAGGAGTTTCCTATATGGTCGCGTGTGTGTGCGGTGGGGGTAGATCGGGGAGGGGATGTATCCTCTGAGTTGTGTGTGTGTGATCGATGACGCAGTCGATGCGTGGTGTTGCGGCGGCGCAGATAGATAAACGCGCTGCTCGCCGAGGCGCCGGGTTTCGGAGGCCTGCTGACACTCGACCACGTTGACAGGAAAATGAATAAGGCCGGTCACTTTTCCTGCAGTAATCTCTCCTCCTGTCTGCGCCTGTCGATGTATCGGAGCGGTCTAAAAATAATGGCGACATGTCACACTTCAGTCTGCGGAGAGGAGAGGGGCTTGCGAATAACCGAGAGCACGTGCACACTTTCATCAGCTCATCCGAAAAAGACATTTTTTTTTTCTGCAGTCAGCTGTCGGTTGTTAAATGTGTTTTGGATACAGCACGGCGAACGGGCCTGGGAAAGCGATTTGGAGAACTTTAGCACAGGCTGGGTTATACAACGAAATCCTGAGCCATCATCATCTGACAGCCAAAAGAGTATATTACACATTTAGCAAAAATACCAAGGCAAACTGGTTTATCCACCCAAGCAAACGTTTCAATGAGGGAGCAGGGTTAAGCAGAGAAGCATCCGAAAGGTCTGTGGTGACTCTGGGGGAGCTGCAGAGCATGACATCTAGAAAACAAACAAAAATAACTCTTCGCATTATGCCAAACACAATGTCCTAGTGGTGAAACATGGTGACAGCGACATCATGATGAGGGCATCAGAGACAAACAGAGTTTAAAAAATAAGGGGCAATCCTGGGAAAATAACTGTTAGCGGCTACAAAAAGCAGCATAAACATTAAACCAGAGCTACAATGGAATGGATTTTATGGGATAGAAGTACAGGGGTGGGAGACACGGACTAAAAGTTTCAGCACAATATCCTGTGGTGCTGTTGCGAAAACGATTAAACTGACGATTATTGTTTCCTTTTTAGGTAACCGTGTGGCCGTGACTGCATGAGACAGCTTCTTTAGGACACCGGTTACATGAAGGAGTGTGATTTACATCACTAAGCTGCACAAAGCAACTGGATTTAACCGTTTTTTCCAGTTTATTGGCTTTGTTGGGGCTGTCATTGAGAAAAACTGTAGAGAAAATAGAAAAACCGACAGTACAAACAGATTTGGGGTTTTTCAAACAGCATTAGCTGGCATGTGTCAAGGCAACAATAAATCAAAAATCTTACCATCGTTAGAATAATAAAAAAAAATAAAATAAACAATGCACTTCTAACTATAAAAAGTTATGAGTCTAGTCAAAGTCCAGACTTAAATCTGACAGAGAATCTGATAAGGCTTGAAAATTGATGAGTACAGACACTCATTATACAACGCGTCTCTTTCGCAAACTCACTATTCGCCAAAAGAAAAATGGACAAAACCTTTTAACTCCAGATGAAAGACTTGCAGCTGCAATCGCAGCAGAAATGGCGTTCTACGAAGACGACCGTGTTCTACGAAACAGGTTCGTAACCATGCGTCGCTTTTATTTCACATTACAAACCTTACATTCCCACTTTGTGTTTGATCATCTAAATCATAACATTCCAATAAAATACACTGGAGTTTTGGGCTGCAATGTGACACAATGAAAAAAAAAAAAAAAAAACGTGAAAACTTTTGTATGGTATTGCATTTGAGGATTGGTACAATCCATCGGATTAAAGAGAGCTGAACATAAAACTGAGCATGGTGTGATACGGCTCACGGTCCAGGGCGGCACGGTATTGCAGGGCGTGTTGCCCTGGACGACATTTTTTTACTGTATTGGATTCTCCTGTCCATAAGGAGCGAGGCAGCTAATGATGGGGAAGATACTTTGACGTCTGCATTTGGTTATCTCTAGTTCAACATCTGAAATGATTAATTCTGAATTGGGTGTGGGATTTTTTTCTTGGGGAGTTGGGGGGACAGAAAAGGGCGGGGCTTACCCGGGGCTTCATTCAACCAAGAAAAGCCACTGGACCTTGAGTCTTGCTGTAACTCTCGCTAGCATTCTTTCCTTGACGTTAGAAGAAGGATTCCCTCTTTAAAATTGGCTCCAGCTTCATATTTAATTCTGTGTCCTGCTAGAAAACACACACACACTCCTGCCCTCCCTCTTCCCACTCGCCCCGGCTGTTACTGCTGTAGTTTCAGCTGCATTAAACATTGAACAATATTCCTTATTATGGCAGAAAAACGCCCACCGAGGATCTTCTCCCCCCTCCCTCACCCCTTCATATGCACCAAAGAAAATTTCACAGACGCAAGCACTGCGTTACGGATGCACATCAATGAGAACGTGTGTGTTTGCTGAAATACACGCATGCACACGCACACACACACACAGAAACACAACGCAGCCGGTTTAAATGGGGCATCCGTAGTCATGGAAACCCGATCTGATTGCGTTTGAGTCACGGCACATGTCCCGAGATGAGGTGGCCAAATACACACAGATATGCATATGGATAAAGGGCCACGTTCACACAGTTAAACACACACATGCACACATTGATCAGCTTTTGCTCTTCTTTTATTGCCCGAGGCGGAGAGAGCGGGGGGACCCTGATTCAGGGGACCAGGAGGTGCCGAGCGAAATGAAAGAACAGCAGAGAATAAGACGAGAGAAGGAAATGAAGAAGGGGTGGCCGTGATACACACACACGCAGAGAGACAGAGGAGAGGGGATGGGAGATGCTGCGGGCATCACATCAAAGCTCCCTCTCCATCCGGCCGCTTGGACAGAGGGACCTGTGTGCGCGCGGTGGGTTTACATGTTGCTGTTCTGGGTTCATGTTGCACCTGTTGTTCCAAAACTGGAGCTTCACACACTGCAAAAACACAAAATCCTGCCTAGTGTTTTTGGTCTAGTTTCTGCAGTGCAGATATATCTTAAAATAAGACGGAACTAACATGCAGGTAACTTTTCAGCAAAAATGTCAGAGCTGGTTTTATGGCAATAATTCCTTAAAGAGGCGGTATGATGTGTTTTCCAGGCTCATAGTGCCATTTTATAGCATAGTCAAGTAACTATGTTCCCTTCAGTTGATTTTGCATCATAATTTTACACCTTGAATTTGGGCATTTATCTCTTTAAGAAGCTCCTTCTCTTTCCGAAACTCCGCCTTCAGGAAGTCATCACAACATGGCTCCCCTCTCAGTTACTCAACAACGTTTTTACCAGCATTTCAATGAGAAGTGGCTCGTATAATGACCTCAGCAGATTCACAGTTCCACCGGGTGTTTGCTAATTGCTGCTGGCTAGTCTGGAGGAACTGACAGGGGGCGTTGCAGTGGAGCGCTGCCCTGTGAGGCAGAATCTCCAGAAGCTTAGAAAATGCAGCTCCAAGGAGGAGATGTCCCTTATCTCTCCTTTATGATGCAGGAGTAAAAGGTCAAATTAGAGTGAAAATAACCAATAAAATAAACCAAATGAAACCCTCGGCGGCGACGTCTGCCTGCTTCCTGGTGAAATGTTCTTATTTAACGTAAATAAAATCATAACAAAGCAAACTTGTGTTTCTGCATCCGTCAGCTTCTTCCAACACCACAATTAACAACGTAATCTTAGAGAAGTAAATTGAATTGGATTATAAATGGCCTGGATTAGAATAAATTGGATTTTAATTGGGCGAAATAGGACTATTTAATTAGAGTTTGATTCCGCTTGTTTATCTTATTTGGAAAGCGTCACGAGATGACCTTTTTTGGAGTGAGACGGCTCTATATGCAAATAAACCCGACACCAGAAATTAAATACTTTCAGTTCACCAGTGGGGCAGATTGTAATAATGTTCTGGTAATGACAAAACAAAGCAATCACAGGTTGTACATACTGGCCTCAGCTATTTTAACAGCGATAACGTCTGTAATGATACAGACATTATTGTGGCAGCCACAATTATTAGCAGCTCTTCTGAAGATGGGTAAAAGGCCTTTAAAAGAACTCATTTAATGTAAATAATTTTCTTTGCTTCGACGTGGAAACATTATATTGTCAAAGGAATTAAAAGCAAGTGATTCTTTGAGCTTTTAAAGTGACAGTATTGCTTAAAATCAACTTTTTTTTAAAGCTTTATATCATGTTATAATGTTATTCCTTCATCAAAAACATACCTGGTGTGTTGCCTTGATTCTTTTATGAATGTTTGAGCAATCCTTTAATCTCCATGGCAACCGTTCAGCTGTGCAAACCGCCTGATTGGACGTAGCCCCGCCTTCTGCACGCAGGGCATAAAACGTTATTAAAGGGTTAACAGAGGAGCCATGTTGTGACGACTTCCTGAAGGCGGAGTTTCAGAACGAGCAGGAGCTTCTTAAAGAGACACAGGCCCAATTTCAAGACGTTAAATTACCACGTCCAATTTCTTTTAAGTCATGTTTGATATTTGTGGCATTATTATAACATCTGTAGTGAACTTAGTTTCTTGATTATGCTACAAAATGGCACAACACTGCAACTTTAAAAGTGGCTTTTGAACTAAACATAAATCTAATGAACAACTGCTCGAGTCCACAAGCTTTTAATTGTGGCGCGGTTCTCCCGAGCCTTTTCCTGTTGTTAGAGTCGAGCTCTGCCTCTGAACTCCCTGACTTTTAATTTCCTTTTTTCTACTCGACCCCGTTTCCCTTCCCTCTTTAACCGCTGTCCTCTCGCTGGGTCTCGTTGAAAACAAGCAGGAAGCGAACGCTCGCTCAAATATCCTCTAATGAATTTTTCACATTAGGGAATATTTTTAGAGACAGTCGTGACTTTTTTAAAATTTATTTATTTTCACTCAGATGAGGTCAGGGGGTTACAATATTCCGTTTTAACTCGATTCTATTTTCTTTTGTTGTTGTTGTCAGACAATAAAACATGTTCTCTCTGCCCAACAAGCCTCCACTCAGTATGCTGAAGGCTCATTCAGGCTCCAGCCTGCATATGAGTGCAGCCTCATGCGTGATCTCTCGCCTCGCATCAGTGCGGGGTCTTGAGGGGCGTCATATGCTGGTTCTTTGCCTGTTCTCGGAGGGCTCTTACGCTCCGGTTGCCTGGTAACCCTTGTGTTTCTGATTGGGGAGCCGACTTTTATCACCCAGAAAATGAGAGAGAGAGGAGAAATCAGAGGGAGTTGCATTAAATGTTGATGAAGCTGTCAACAAGAGATGCTTGCTCTAGGCTTGGAGTGCTGGGACTCGGAGATGGTCAGGATCGAGGGATGGAGATCCTATAGAGGTGTTTGTCTCATGGAGTAAATATGTCAGAAAACAAGTTAATAATACAAAAATAGCCCTGGTGCCAGAGGGTGTGAACATAAAACGTTTTTTTAATGTTTGGAATTGAATCAAATTAGCCGAGTGTTTTCCTTTTTTTTTGTTAACCAGACATTAGATTTTAAAATATCCATGCCTTTTAAAACTGCAACCCAGAGAGGAACATGTCTGGGTCCACCTTTTAAAACATTTATTAAAACTATTTTTAGGATCAGACTGTAATGAGAAGCCACATGATTTCCCAGTTCAAGGAAAATACAGCAAAATGTGTCACAACTCACAGTTTGAGAAGAATTTCACCTAAAAAAGCATTTGAGAAACAATGTTGTTGTTTTTTTTTCACTCTTCTAATTCAGAGGTTTATGTTCAATCATCGTGACCATGAACGCTGCAAAAACACAAAGTCTTACCAAGTATTTTTTGGTCTAGTTTCCAGTGGAAATACGTTACTACAATTGAAATAAGACAAAGCTAACTTACAGGTAGCTTTTCATCAAGATATAGTAGCTTATTTTAAGTCAATAATTCCTTTAGTTAAATAAAACAGTGCGCCAGCTGTCATGTATAACTTTGTATACAAGCTCATATCTTGCTAAAAACTTACTTCTAAGTTAGTTTTGCTTTTACTCAAGTGAACTATGTTGTTATTGTAAAGTACATTTGATGTTTCTGCAGTGAATGTCACATTAATGTTTTGCTTTTGATGATGCATTAATGACCATTCTCTTTAAGAATGGGGACTAATGTTCCAACATAAAACCAAGCTCAAATATGTACATACACTCACACATGTGCTTGGAAAGTTCCTTACCAAATTGTAGAGAAACAAAATAGTCCTGATAGCTATAAACAAGCTTCTGGCACAATTCTGGACTGATTTAGGGTTGAAGCTGGAGAACATGGAGGTAGTCAACATTTTCTGTTCAAGATCCAGTTTGTGCAACGCACCAGCACCGCTGGTGGCAGAACAGCACACATGACAGCTGGCGCGCTGTTTTTAGGTTTCCATGTCTCGACTAAATCCAGATACACTTCATGTCATTGGTGTCGGTTAGCTCAATCCTTGTCTCGTCTTAGCATTAAGTAAAATCAAATGTATTTATACTGCGCTTTATTAACAGTACCTAACTGCAGCATGGTGCTGCACAAGCTTATCAAACCCAAATAGCCAGTGGAAAACCTCAATTCTCAGAGTTGTGTATATCAGCCATGAAGTATAATTTTGACAATGTATGGATTAGAGAATAAATTGTAAAACATATGCACCCGTTCCTTGGTTTTCTTCTTTGCTCTTCATTTTAGTCTGGGGGGAAAAAATGCTTTAAATGAATCAATAAAGCCCCAAAATTAATATGACATCCACGTCCATGAGAAACACAAAAACCATCATCAAAACAATATTCTCTGCACTCACATGTCATTTAGTGAATCCCATCTGACGCCACGTTGAAGGCTGAAAGATTGACTCTAAAAAAAGATAAAGTAGTACACTGATGCATTGTTACAAGCACAGCCCTGGCCAAATGCAGTTCAGTAAAAATGGTCGAAATTCAGCAGAAAGAACTATCTAAAAAACAAACAAAACAAAATATTCATCATGTCTGTTACAGTTACAGGACTGTTTTTTAATGTTTCAGTTATGAGATAATATATCATCCCTCTGTCACCACATTTCCCAAAGCAAACATATTTTTTGTCACTGTACAGAAACCCAACACCAAGCATGATTTTGTGTGCGCTTGCTCGTACGCGCTGGCCTCAAAGTGCTCTTCACATCTGGAGCCTGAACTCTGCAGATGAACCCGGTTCAGCTGTTTGTCCCGCAGGAACTCCGGAGATGAGACTTTCTGGCTCACCTGATTGGCTGGCAGCTGTGTGTTTTTTTTTGGTCGTTTTAGCGTATAGACATCTGACACAAGAACACATCGTGAGTTGATGGAACAGTCAACATTGATCCTTGCGTGCTCTGCAGAAGGCGAATGCAGCTCCAGCAGGAGAGCAGAAGAGACAGTTAACCTTTAATTTTTTGTTGTTTTTTTATTCATAACCTCCTTAAATAAATAACAGTACTCTGCAGAAGTTTCAGATGCTAAAAGCCGAGTGCACATGCTTTCAAAAGTAATGTCATGAATAATTTTTGTTGTCACATCGTATCATACGAAGGCTTTCTGAGGTCCACTGACACACTTTTTGAAGACTGACAGGTTGCTGCAGGCAGCTGCAGCAGCAGCTCTCTTTAAGTTAGCTCAGCTGTTTCTGTCTCTTTAAGTGACATAAAGCTTATGTTATTTGTGTAACTTCTTCTGGTATTTATTTATTTATTTATTCATTTATTTTTTCAAATGCAGTCTCTTAGAGAGAGGAGACATGTACGGCCATTTCGTTATCTTGTAACCTTCAACCTCGTTGTCAACCCCTGCTGCTCGGCTGTTGATTTGCAAACTCCACCAGCTTTCGCCTGTCTGTCAACAGTGGTGGACTTATTTGACCACACGTGACATGGCTGCCGTTGTAATAAACATGTGGCTCATGCTTTCTATCATTTCAGAATGGGAAAAAGTGCATATTTTGAAATATAACACTTTTATTTACAACAGTTTCAAAGAGCTGCTTGCAGGGTTTTTTTTAAGCCTTGGAAATTTCTAATATGGTGAACTATCAACTGTCTGCATAGGATTGTGTCTCTTGGATTTCCATTTTTATTGGATGCAATGTTACCAGGCATTAGGTGGCATGAGATTCTGATCGTGTAATGACCCTGAATTCAATAGTAGGGTTTAATTTTATTAGTGTATTATAGTATAGCAATGTAATTTTATTGCAGAAAATAGGGAGTTATTTCTTCAGGTGCTATGTATTAAACATAGATCTATAGCATGTATTTACAGAGTAAAAATCTGTAATTTAATAGTTTTCTAATAACCACAATAACCATGCCTGTTGTGTAGAATATTGTTCTGCTTTTTACACTTTAACTCAGGACTCTATATTTAAAAGTCATTGGAAATCACTAACATTTATACCAAACATGCATCCATTCAGATATCTATGGTCTTTTACCATTGAGAAGAGAACCCTAGAGATCCCAAGGCATTCTCAAACCAAAATGGATTTTTCCTATGAAACATTCCTGAACCCTCTTGAGAGAGAGCTTTCCCTCAGACAGGACACCCTCCTCTGCCATGAACGTCCTGCAACTGGCTTGAGGTGGTGATACTGCAGATGGATTACATTTTACTTCCAAATAAAAACAATTTACTTCAGGAAGTTTGGAACACAAGTTCAAATATTTTCGAAAAATCCCCATCACCTGATTGTAGAGCTACACATGACTGCAAGGAAACCAGCCGACACATGCGCCCACTTGATTTCACAGCAGTACTAGAGCAGGCTTGTGTGTAAACTTGGCATCCCTGCTGTTCTCTATGGGGCAACCTTGTACTGTTTTTGTCTGCAGCAGACGCTAACAATGGGGACAACAAGGTTTTTTCCATTGGGAATGCATTCCGTTAAATACATTTCACTCGTTACGCTACGGTTCAGTCTTTTTACGAATGTGTTAGATCTAAAATTGCTCTGCTACTGTAGCAAGATTGCTTCTTCTGAATGTCTCTTGATTCAACAGAAGGCTAACATTTGGTCTCTCGCGTTCCCCTGGTGAGACGCCTTGTGCTCTTGGTATTTCGTTTAATTGTACCAAGTGTCTGCGTGTGTGTGTGTGGCCGTGTGTGGGTGTGTATGGTGGGTGTATTAAGGTGGTAGCACACGCTCTGCTCCCTGTCAGCTTTGCTTCCCTCGGGCATCAGTGTTTTCCCTTGCAGCTCCCCCGGGCTTTAACGACAGTAACAACAGCAGTTGCAATCGTTTTGGGACGGGCGGCTGGGGATGGGTGGTTGTGTTTGATGTGTGTGTTTGTGGAGGGATGAGCTACTCGTGTAGCCGCTATGCTCGAAGTGTGCATGGATTTATGTCCCTTTGTGTGTGTTTCGCTCTGTCTTTGCTCATTTTGGAGAAGGCTTGTTCATTAGGTCTATGGGGAGATGTGCTTTCTGCTGACTTTGTTAAGTTCTGAGCCAGAAGCTCTTACTGATCCATAATGCCCCCCCTCACACACACACACACACACACACACACACACACACACACACACACACACACACACCCAACCAGCTGTCTGCAGAGGAAGCTCCTACTGCACGTTAGTATAAAAAAATATGGATTACACACATAAAGTCCCACAACTTTCACCTTCATTTAAAATCATATGGGCCACACTGCAGATTGTAACTCATTTTCGTTAATGTGGCCCGTAATATTCTAAGAAATTACAGATTAGAGAAAGAGCCAACATATTTTTAATATTTCTCTATTCAAGGAAACGCTTCAATGTATTTTTTTATGGGGATTTTACACCTTTAAATAAAATCCAGTGCAAACAACTGCCTTCAGAAGCCAGTAACTCTGTAAATAGAGGCATCCTGTTTGTTACTGAATCACAGCGTAAATATAGCCACCTACTGTGTGTCAGACGTTTGTCAGGGAGCATCAGTGGACAAACAGCAACCTGAAAACGGCATGGATGCAACAGTTAAAGTTGACAAGAGGCCCATAGTGACTCTAGAGGAGCTGCAAAGATGAACGACTCAGGTTGGAAAATCTGTTGACAGGACAACTATTAGTTAGACTCTATGGGAAGAAGAAAGCGGATGCTGAAAGAGACCATGAAAACTCATCACTGATGGCGTGTATGGGTAGGAGGGACTAAATATACACACAACTGAATGATGTGAATCAAAAGATCTTCATGGGTTTGCTGGCCCAGTCAAAGTCCACATCTAAAACCAGTGGGAAGACTTGAATAATGACAATAATTTTATTTAAAAAGGGGATAATGTACACCTCAAACATAAATGTCACCATTTGATGCACTGTTTATAGCATGAGCTAATTAGCAATAGAAGTCCCTAGATAATTTCCAAAAATGATTATATGATGTAATAATAAAGATATACAATGCAATACTGCAAAGTTGATGTTCACAGATTATGTTAAACCAATATGACAATCTTTGCCCTACTCTGCAAAGCAAATGGACAAAAATGTATGTCTCTAGATTAGGGTTGGGCGTTTATTGTATCATTTATCGTGATAAATTTCATATCATGATAGGAATTCAGATTTATCGTTGCAACACTAAATTCAAATTAATCATGTTTGAAAAACTCCAACCTGTCCCAGGGTTTCTTTCCCCTGGTGTATTACAAGCCTGGCGGGCCACCAGGCTTTACTTGTGCCTCCACCAGGCTTAGCGTTGCTTATTTATTGAAGTTTTTTTTTTAATGTTTGCATTTTTTAGACTTTATAATTGGTGTTCAAGTATTAATCTTCCAATAACACATAATTATCAAGTGATATTTTCAAGTTTCCTGTCAACTTTAAACATTTTTAACTCACCAACATGATGGGCTGCTGGATGAAAACCGCCATAGCGCCCAACCACCAGGCTTAGCAAGTTTTCTGGGGGAAACCTTGTGTCTGTATGGTTGGGATTATTATTTTTTTATTATTTCCTCCGCTGTTTGCTCAATAAGAGTATCGATAAATAACAATAAAAATGAAATTATTATGATAAGCAGTGACTGTGTGTAGCTTAGTGATGCAAACTATGTGACTGGTGTCCTGAAGGACATTGGATTTCAAGAACAGGATTTGTACCATGTAGTCACAGCCATATAGTTACCTAAAAAAGAAGTAATAAACAGGTTTTTTTTATAGTCATTTTTATTGTTATCACAACAGTAACACAGTAACGTGATGCAACTTATCGCACACCCCTTCTCCAGATATGTCACATTAGCAGTGAAGTACGCCGGAAAAATGCTGTAGGTTCCAAAAGGTGAGAAAATGTGAAACATTTCATGTACACTGCTCAAAAAAATAAAGGGAACACTCAAATAACACATCCTAGATCTGAATGAATGAAATATTCTCATTGAATACTNTATTAACCAATGATTTCACAGAAGTTTGATTTACTTGGAGTTATATTGTGTTGTTTAAGTGTTCCCTTTATTTTTTTGAGCAGTATATTTTAGAGGGGTGCAGTTTCTTCCAAAATGTGCTTATATTTATTTATTTGCATTAAACATAAATACCCTGCGACAGACTGGCGAACTGTCCAGGGTGACCCCGCCTCTCGCCCAGAACGTTAGCTGGAGATAGGCACCAGTACCAATAAGAAAATGGATGGATGTTTAAACATAAATAAAATGTAGATCTTGCCTTGCTCGCTTAGATGTAAAAAGCAGTAGTGCTACAATAACTCTTATTTTGCCTGTACGTATATTTGCTCATAATCAAATACGGACACAACAGATGTTTTGTTCTGGTTTTTTTCCTCGGTGATCGTTATTGGACGCCAGCAAAGCATTGAAAAGACATCTGCCTTCAGGCTGGTGTTTATCTGTGGCTGCAATTAATTAAATGTTGTTTGGGGTGGACGACAACCACTCCCATACTTCAATACAGATCGCCTCTTGTTGGTCTGCTCAGACTCCAATATGACAGTTATCTCTGAAGGCATTTCCACAAATGACACTTCCTTATCATATTCTTCCCTTCTCCGTTCCCAAGCAGACAGCCCTCTGAGCCACTCATCAGACCGAACGTTTTTGTTATTTTCTGCCAACAGCTTACCCCACACATGCCCACCAGAATCTCCTAATGCGAATCTGTGTGTTCCCTCCTCTCAGGTCTGGATGACTGCCTCCAGCAGTACGTGAAGAGCTTTGAGCGGGAGCAGATAGGAGGAGAGCAGCTGCTGCACATCACCCACCAGGAGCTGGAAGAGCTCGGCGTCACCAGAATAGGACACCAGGAGCTTATACTGGAAGCTGTGGACCTCCTCTGTGCCCTGGTCAGTCCCCGTACTGGGTTGTTTTGACCCGGAGGTGTCAAACTCATTTTCGTTTTGGGCCAAATTGAATGCTAAATGAATGCTGTTAAAGGGTTGGTTCTGCCAGAATGTTTTCATAAAACCTGCTCAAACTGCTAAAATATCCGTGAATTCTTAAAATTAAATAATATTATTGAACATCTTTTCAGTCCCTCCAGGATGTCATGTTTGTGGTACTAATTTAGAAATATTTGCAGTTTATGATGTTAATGCGACTTTTTTCCCCTCGCTGTACAGATCACAGACTTTAATCTGCCATCAGTTGGCAGCTGTTTAGTACAAATAAAGTTTTAGGCCATTTTTGAGAAAAATCTGCAATAAACTCCCAATTATTAGCACAAAAAAAGTGCAGGGATCTATTGATTTTGTGTGAATTTGCACAATCATTCTAAAGAAACTGGAGGGACTGATTGATATAATAGTTCAGCTGAGACGTCTTACACACACACAGAGAGAGAATGCTAACTTTGTTTGCTGCTAATGTGCGAGATGAGCTTACAGTGACGTTTCTGGACTGTGTAGTACAGAACTTGACCTCTGAGGGTGTCCGTTATGACTGAGCAGAGTACTGTCACTTTAAGAAGGTTCCTGATTGTACATTCTGGAGTTGTGCATTTCTGTTGTTTTGCTTTTTGACCCAAGTGTGAATGTGAGAATGCATGGCTGTGGGTATGCGTGTTAGGGCCAGTAGACCATATGGACAGGCGAACTCTGAGCTGCTTTTCACTCTTAAAAAAAGCAGTTTGTGTGTTTCTGGCTCTAGAATCAACTAATTTACTATGATGGTACCTGCGTAACCAAGTGTCTTTGGTCTAGTTGCTAGGGCAAATATCCTAGTACACATAAATTAAATTAAAATTAAATAAAAAATTTTCTGCAGTTGTTGATTAATTTCCTACCAGTTCCTTCAGGAAGTCGCGATGTTGCGATTGCAAAAATGAATGCAAATTCAGCCATCATTCGCAAATTTTGCGCAGACTTGCAATTTTCATCAATCATTGCAACTTTTCCACAAATCTAACCAATCACCATAAGGTTTTCTGTGTTCGATTCTTTTCTCATCAATTACTACACCTCATGAAGTTTGACCAGTTAAAGCTTAAAAAATAAATAAATAAAAAATTATCTTATGGCAAAAATCAACCTAAATTGCAACTTTGACAGAAAAGCGTTTAAAAAGATGCGGTAAAACCAGTAATCGTAAGCCGCAGCAATCACAGAAGAACATGGCAGCATCCTGGAGGGACTGTCTTAAGATCCTTTAAGTAAACTGTCGTTGATTCTTTGGTCATATTGACAATGTTTTCCACTTACACTGACTTGCTATAGTTTTGATGACCCAGCGCACTGGGTCTGGTTTTTAACCCAAGAAATGGTTTGACGGATTTAAAAAATATTTTTGTCATAAATAAATGTATCTATTGTTTCTAATGTTCCCATAACTCATAAGTAGGACCACTACTGTAAGTAAGTTATATTTGGGCAAAAGTGAACGATTTGTATTTGGGGCCTGCCATAGAAATGTATGGCAGGCACCTATTGTTCTTCACCTAAAAATAACTGCCGCTTCCCATTACCGTTAATGCGGCCCGTACCGCTGCGTGCCCCCTCACAATATATATATCAAAATGTGCGGCTCGACCCCGTGAGGGGAGCTATTACGTTTGTTGGCATTTCAAGTAACTGTGGCGACATAATTAACAAAAAACGAGCCAAATTCAAGTCAAAACAAAAGACTAACTGACACAAAACTGTGTCAGTTACTCTCAAAATAGACATAGAATTTTGTGTCTCCCTCTGAGCTGCTCTTTGGAAC